>OZ025241.1:103966980-104004480 GCA_964019155.1 Osedax fenrisi
ACTACTACTACTACTACTACTACTACTACTACTACTACTACTACTAATACTACTACTACTACTACTACTACTACTACTACTACTACTACTACTACTACTACTACTACTACTACTACTACTACTACTACTACTACTATTACTATTACTAGTACTACTACTATTACTACTACTACTACTACTACTACTACTACTACTACTACTACTACTACTACTACTACTACTACTACTACTACTACTACTACTACTACTACTACTACTACTACTACTACTACTACTACTACTACTACTACTACTACTACTACTACTACTACTACTACTACTACTACTACTACTACTACTACTACTACTACTACTACTACTACTACTACTACTACTACTACTACTACTACTACTACTACTACTACTACTACTACTACTACTACTACTACTACTACTACTACTACTACTACTACTAATATGATATATGGGCGAATACATTATGTAACATGATAATCAAGTGCAGATACCCCTCCTTCCCTGTTTCACTAGTTGTAGACCCCTATTATGAGAGAGAGAGCGCGTGTATCAGAGAACATGCAGTAACGTATACGTACACTAAAGTGTACGTGACGTAGGTGTTGCGTGTATTATTATGAGAGTATCGTTTTGCTTTAGTATTAGCATTTAAAGTTATATACATTATATTTATTGAATATAGTCTTAGGAATCTTATTTATTGTGTGTGTGTGTGTATATCAGACGTTAACATTACGAGATCATAACTATGATATAGCATGCTATCGTCTGCAGAATATATCAGACGATATCAGACGTTATAAGACGATATTAAATACGCATTATATAAACACGTGGTCGAGTTTAGCTTATCGTCTGTGCTTTATTTATTTTAATCCAAATATCTACTCAATACTCACTGAGTAATGAATATTCGTGCGACGACTAGTGGCCACATTTATATCACGTGATATCGATACGATAATAAACGTAAATAACCTAGGGTAAATACATGTCGCAGTTACATCATGTATACAAATAAAACTGTTATATAGTTGTGTTTCTATTTTTCGTTCATTTTCATTATATTAATTTATTTTGATTTTATCTACATTATAACGTCATATACATATTTAATAAACTATTTATAGTAGCAATATTAGAACACATAGACATCACTTTCTCACTTCTTTGATTAGGTAACAGGTGTGAACGATAATTCGCCTCATTTTGTGGAGGGAATTCGAAGTCGTAACTTCACGGAGTCCACTTCCTCCAGCGTTATGTTGCTGAAACTCATCGTAGTAGACGATGACCTTGATGATACTATGACCTTCACGTTGAGTGGACAAGGTCATGAGTATTTCGTTATCAACGGAGAGGGGGAGATATATCTCAAATCGTTAGAATGCTAATATATATATATATATATATATATATATATATATATATATATATATATATAGTTTATATCAATTGATAATATGGTATATATCAAAAGAAAGTGAAATTGTAATCTATTTTTCTAAATTAAATGTATAAATGTATTTGTTACTATTTGTTACTATTACTATTACTTCAAAGCATGCTATACCACCCACTTGACCACTGACTGCAGAAAGATGCACTACGAGAATGGCGCTCACTATGAAATAGTGGTCACAGTAACGGACTCGGGGGGTCTCACAGATTCGGTCACCACGTACTTTAACCTCTTTGACACTAATGACAACGAACCCGTCATAGAGGTCAGCATACGTGTGTCAATCACTGCCTGTAGTTGTACCTTGGTCTACTAATTATCGTAGGGAAGTCATTAAATCATTAAATAATTATAAGCTTAAAACTAATAATAGTTATAAAATTAATACAAATAATAACAAGGAGTTTACGAATAATAATATTTAACTAATTAGTGAAATTAATGACAAAATTACTGCGCAATATGTATTACGAACTAAATATTCTAATTTGAAGCTTAAATTTATCTATATTGCATACAATATACATACAATATACATATCTTGTAACTCACTTAACAATGCCTCAACAATTAGCTGTCATCATTATGTAAAGCTATACTATATTCTACCTATATTTCAAACTAATCAGCATTACCATTTATTTCAAGTACATAGATACAAGGGATATATCTTTGATTGGTAATCCTAGCTAATGATACAATTAATAACAACATAAGTTAACTTTATATAAGTCTATAATACATTAAGTTATCATTTCATACAAATATATAATAAATATCATAATATAAATAAAATAGATTTATATATCTCAATATTTTCAAGAATAGTCGAATTGAATTAGGCACATGTACAATGTACATGTGCCATATAAATCTATTTTATTTATATTATGATATTTATTATATATTTGTATGAAATGATAACTTAATGTATTATAGACTTATATAAAGTTAACTTATGTTGTTATTAATTGTATCATTAGCTAGGATTACCAATCAAAGATATATCCCTTGTATCTATGTACTTGAAATAAATGGTAATGCTGATTAGTTTGAAATATAGGTAGAATATAGTATAGCTTTATATAATGATGACAGCTAATTGTTGAGGCATTGTTAAGTGAGTTACAAGATATGTATATTGTATGTATATTGTATGCAATATAGATAAATTTAAGCTTCAAATTAGAATATTTAGTTCGTAATACATATTGCGCAGTAATTTTGTCATTAATTTCACTAATTAGTTAAATATTATTATTCGTAAACTCCTTGTTATTATTTGTATTAATTTTATAACTATTATTAGTTTTAAGCTTATAATTATTTAATGATTTAATGACTTCCCTACGATTGTACATTGCTATATCTGTTAATTACCCCTATCTCTGTTAATTACCCCTATTGACACCTCCACCTACAGCTAGAGGTACCATATTACACGTACAGCATATCAGAGGGAACCGTGACCTCGGAAGCTATCCTGTACTTCCGGTCTACTGACAAAGACACCGGTCTAGGCGGTATTGTCACGTGTCATCTCGAACCTGTCACCACGCCGTTCCTGTTATCGCCCAACACAGACAGCGATAATAGCTTCTCAAGCGTGAACTCGATGCGTGCGTTAGGGGGCGTGTCCCGCTATGACCGCGAGACTAATGCCACCTATCACGTGGACATCGTGTGCGTTGATCACGGAGAACCTTCTAGAACAGCTAAACAAAAGGTGCGTTGTGTAACACTAATCAATACGACAACATGCATGTATACACCGTGTATGTATACACACCCTATAGCAGGGTATATATAGGGTGTGTTAATATTATCAAGGATATGTCCTTGATATTACCCTATAAAAAAAGTATTAAGAAATGCCTATTATTCAAAAATCGTGAATTCACAACTATTACGAATTTATCTGTTTGTTTTTATAATTTAATAATAGTTTCACTGATCACAATTGCATATATATTAGGGATGTTCACGGGTCGGGTCGGTTTCTGGTCGGTCTCGGGTTTTATGAAATATAATGGTTACGGATTTTTAATCTGTTTTTCGGGTCGGTTTCAAGTTAATAGGCTCTGGTTTCGAAACTGTTTCAAAGCTGTTTCGAAGCATCACAAGTGTGACCCGTGATCATCCCTAATATACACACACCTATATATGTTTATACATACACACATATACACACGCACACATATATATATATATATATATATATATATATATATATATATATATATATATATATATATTGATTGAATTGATTGAATGTTTATTTAGATACTTAAATAAATCATAAATGTTCTCAATAGTGTATATATAGAATACAAATAATAAAAGTATGTAAACAATAAATACCATTAATAATAATAAAATAAAATAGAATAAGCTCTACGGAAATTAATAAATAAAATAATAATGACAAAAAATATTAGTATTTCAGGTTCCCACTTGAGATCAATTGTTGTATATATTTCATGAATGTTATATGTGATTTTATGGATTAATATAGGGCGGGAGTGAATTACATAGCTTAGGACCAATATAACTCAGTGCCCATGTATTCATTTTTGAGGGACGAATAATAGGGTATATAGAAGATGAGATTCATGGTTTCTAAGTGATGGAAGGGAGGTTCTTTGTACTAGAGAAGCCGAAATATAGGATGGGCAATTTGAAGAGTATATCGAGGAATGAACAATAGATAGTATGCGATAAGCAGAGCGTTTGTTAAATGTGAACCATGGAGATAGGTGTTGAGGAAATAGAGGATTGATTTCGAATACGTAGGTTATAAGTTGTACGGACTGATGAACGAATAACTCGATTTAGGGGATAGATAGAGTATAATGGAAGATTGATAAGGATTGAGGAACAGTAATCTATACGTGAGAGGACAAGTGAATTAACTAGAGTTTTATTAAGAGATACAGTAATTGATTTTCGTATTTTTCTAATTCTAAATAGATGATAATTTGCAGATTTAGTGATGGTAGTAATATGAGGAATGAAGGAAAGAGTAGAATCAAAAAGTACACCTAAGTTAGATACAGTAGGAAAAAGAGATATTACAATGTTATCAATAAGAAAAGTAGGGAAGTAAGTTGGTGATGGAGAAAGATTCAACAATGTAGTTTTTGAGGTATTAAGGAGAAGATTATTAGAAATAAGCAATTCTTTAATGTCATTAGCACAATTAGAGAATTGATTATTGAGACTTGGTGATGAATTAGTTGGAAGAAACATATATAGTTGTATGTCATATGCATAAATATGGTAATATATATTTGTATATATTTATATATTTATATATATATATATATGTGCGTCTGTGTCTATGTATATTTAAATACGTATTTATATCTAAACGTCTTACAAATTCCTCCCGCCGCCCTTGTGAAAGCGGTAAGTTGAGAAGTCAAGCACATGCTACAATATTACACTACAATACAATACAATGACGTCACTACCTCAATGACGTCACTCGTTAATAGTGGCGCCATTACAATAGTGTATTATTGCGTTGTATGCAGGTGTAAGTGAAACCCGCTTAAGACTGTAGACAGCTACACTACCCGGATATAACGACGTATTGTGATCGCATTACTCGTCTCTCCCCCTAGCGGTCACCGTGAGATTAACTACATTTTAACGAGTTATTGGCACATGCGTGATTACCTATATATGCAATCGGCTCTCCTCCAATCAGAAGTGGTTCTCGAGATATTCAATCTCCACTAGGAAGTAATTACATACAGTTGTTATGCGCCATGGCATATAGTCCACTATATCAACTTGTATACAGTTAACTAACTTTATAATAATAGTATTATCAAAAAGGTTTTTGTTTATAAATAATATATAAATATTAGTATTATTACCTTACCTTACCAGATCGGGATAGTTTCCCGAGCATATTCAACAATCTTTTTCCAGATGTTTCTATCTTTCATCGCTGTCTTCGCTTCTTCTACTGTTAGGCCAGTGTCATCAGTTAGTTGCTTTATATAGTTTCGTTTCGGTCGTCCACGCTTTGTAAATCCGTGAGCAGGCATCCACATTAGTACACCACTAATAATCTCATTTTCGCTTCTGAAGCAATGTCCAGCAAATCGTGTTCTTCTTTCCCGGATAGTCTTGGAGAGAGTAGGAATATTTCCATATAGTTTCTTGTTTGTTAAGTGTAGTTTCCATGATATATTAAATACTACTCTCAACATTCTTGTATATGTTCCGTCAAGTTTTCTTTCCAATTTGTTAGTGAGTGTCCACGCTTCAGATCCGTAAAGTAACACCGATTCTACTACTGCTCTGAAGAAAATTCTTTTGAGTATTGCCGTAAGATTTTATTTCCATATTGAACTTAATTTGGCAAGAGCGCTCCAAGATTTGGCTATTCGGATCTTTATTTCCTTATCCATTGATGATATCTCACTTCCAAGATATGTATAGTTATCTACAGACTTTAGTTGTGATCCATTAACAAATCTTACTTTATGGTCAGTGTTGATATTACAATTCTGAGTTTTTCTAATATTGACCCTTAATCCTACTGAATTTGCTTTCTCTTCCCAGACATGTAGAAGCTCTTCCGCATCACTACATGAATCCGCAAAGAGTGCCAGATCATCTGCGTAATCTGCGTCTGATATTGTAACAGTTGGGTATCTTCTTCCTCTTGATTTCTGAAGTGTTAACCCTAGATCTTTATGTAGGTCAATGGATGTCCTTAAAACATAATCATTAGTATTATAATTATCATATCATATCATAAATATTATAATAATTATATTTATGTTAGAAATTAATAGAATTTAATATTTCCAATATATCATATATATGTGAATATTCATATGAATATACAAACTTACATATTTGTATTTGTTATCAGTATTTATAATTTTTATTATTTCTTTAAATATTGGTTACCAATTTTTACTCTGAAATGTAGACAAATTTATTTATATTATAGATAAATAAATGTGACTTCCTGTCAAACTAAAAATGTGAAGGAAATTTGTATATATACAATACTTATCATTTTTTAAATATAGTAAACCATATTATTCACGATATATATATATATATATGTGTGTGTGTATATATATTTATGTGTAATTACATGTTCTCTTTACAATGCATACATCAGACAATGTATTCGTTCACCCTTATAGGGGTATATAGATATATCTATATCTCTGATCCAATTAAAAAACGTACAATATTAAATTTACTTCCTTATCAACATTTTTCGAAATGTATTACTCCTCTCCTTATCTCATGGAACTCTAATATTACTACTATTTAGTTAATATAGAGTTACTATTGAATTCCCTACCTCATACTATACGTTCTAATAGATCCCATAACATTTATAAACCTTACTTCTTATTTTCTATCTACCTCTACCGCTTATAAGCATTAAATAATCAAACTTATTAGTTTAGTAATCGTTATTTTTGTATGGTTTATCTTCTATTATTATTATTATCTTATTATTGGTTTCTCCCCGCACGATCGATGGGTTCTAAATAGCCCTATTGTAGTGCTTAATAAACCCTTTATACACACATATCCTACACTATATTATCTCCCACTCCCACAGATAACAATCGAGATAAGCGATGTGAACGATAACGCTCCGGTGTTCTCACTTCCGGTCTACCGCGTGGACGTGAGCGAGGCATTTCCGTTGCACGCTCGCTTCTTGACCTTGGTGGCCAGCGATGCTGACCTTCACGCTAACACCTCATATCGGTTCCAGACCGGAAGTCCCAGCAACGGGTTCCGAATAATACCGCAAGATGGAGCTATAGAGCTAACCTCTCCACTAGACTACGAGACCACAAAGTCCTACACCCTGGTGGTTGTAGCCTACGATACTATGAACCCACTGTTAGTATGACTGTGTGTGTGATTGTGTGTGTGTGTGTGTGTGTGTGTGTGTGTGTGATTGTGTGTGTGTGTGTGTGTGAGTCCCCGTCCTGACCAATACAATAAGCCTTACAGTAATATATTTATAAGTGATCTTATGTAATTGTGTATAGAAAAATAACGGCTTTATTTAAAACATGGATTCCTTAACAACGATGGTTTATAATGGACATTTGATTATAAATAAAAACTTCATGAAAGTTTCTAGATTGGATGAAAGGACTCCACCAACATAACAATAACAACAATAGTAAACATACTTATGGGTGTATGAAGACGCACTACATGCGTAGCACGTGTTCACGCCCCCACACATCCGGTTTCAAACAGATTCACGAACACGGCAGAAGTGGAGATAACAGTTCTGGACGCTGACGATAATTCTCCTGTTTTCTCGCGAGATCTGTACGAGATGAGCGTTCCTGAGAACGGAAACGGAAGCTGGATACGCGTGGGTATGGTGACGGCTACAGACGTTGACCAATCACCGTACGACCAACTGCTCTACTCCATCGAACACTCGGATGAGGTAACCAATCAGAACCATGCATAGTGAACATTATTGTAAACAGTACAAACATCGAATACTTACTTTTATGTGAATACAACACCAGTACACAATGTACACAATGTACACATCCTATATACATATATTTAATTCAACGAAGAACCTAACAACCTATAAGTTGAACAAATACCGGTTTGCATACAAAATGTATCGGTGACCTTGTGCTAATAATGACTCTCTATAAGTATATGCCCGGTTTCAATACTAACTAAGCTTGTTATTGGGTATACCTTACTAATCTCTAGAATAGTTAAGTGTTAGTCACATGGTTGCAACATAATATACATGTATATGTATATGTGTGTATGTGTGTGTATGTGTGTGTGTGTGTGTGAGTGTGTGTGTGTGTGTGTAATATTGAAGTATAACTACGCACTGTTGATTACATTATTTATATCAGATTATAATACTAGATTATTATTACTAGATTATTATTACTAGATTATTATTACTAGATTATTATTACTAGATTATTATTACTAGAACTTTTCTACAACTATAGTTAACTTTGTATTTCCTATCAAATATCAACTAACTAACTAAGTTACATAATGCACACCTTATAAACTTGTAAGTAATGTAGCCCTATACAATACAGTATCAATGTATTCACTACTATACATTACTAATACCTATAGGTTATAGCTTAGGTATTGTACTTATACATTGAGTAATCTGTAATACATCTGAAGTATCACTTGACCACGATGTATGACGTAACTCTCGCTATTACCTCACCCTCACCCCCCTCACCCTCACCCTCCCCCTCCCTCATACAGGACGGTATCGACTTCCGGATATCTGAGCGTGGTGGAGTGATAAGTTCTCGGCTGGTAGCTAACAGAGAAGTGAAGTCTATGTACGTATTCCACGTGATGGCAAGGGGCGTGGTTACCTCGCTGCACTACACCACCTGTCGAGTGGTGGTGGCGGTAACCGATCTTAACGATAACCCGCCCGTGTTCCTGTTTCCGGTCGCCGGTAACGATACCGCAGCGATCTCACCGGATACGCCGCTAGGTCACGTGATCGCCAGGGTCAAGGTCATCGACCCGGATGTGAACTCCACGACGCGATTGTCTCTGTTGAGCGGTGTGAGCGATGCGGAGTTCAGCATACACCCGCTCACCGGAGCGATTCGCACCACCACGACGTTCTCCTCGCTGGAATACGCCCGTAAGTTGGTGGAAGTGCTAGCGGAAGACATGGATGACCCTTCGCTGACCTCTAGAGCTACTCTCTACGTAGTAGTGGACAGTAAGGTGTTGTACCCACCGAGTGGTCGGAACACCCGCACCACTGTAGTACCCCAGCGTAACCTCGTGATACTGGTCAGTATCTGTGTGTCATTCGGGGTAATCTGTTCCGCTCTGGTGATCGCGATATTCGTGTTACGGGCTCGTAAGAAGCGTCTCACCGCAGGGGGAGCTAGTGGTACCGGAAGTAGCGGTGGAGGAGGAGGTATGGAAGATAGTCTGGCGAAGCAGTACGACCCTTACACGCTAGGGGGCTACACTAATGCCACGTTGTCTTACGAGAAAGGGGCGTATGATGATGATGAACCCCCTCCCTTCTACAACACAATGGTTAGTGACGTCATCAAGTGTTGCGTCATTGCCAGATATAGTATTAAAGATATACGCTATATGAACGCTTAATATCGTGTGAATGGTGGTCTCTTTTTGTAGTTTTAGTGTTACATTATAATGTTTAATTATAATGTATTTCCTATAAAATATAGTTAAATATTTTCGACATATATATATATATATATATATATATATAACTTATTCATTATTTATATAACAGTATATTATGTAAACATGATGTACAATGTACACTGTACACTGTACACACGTACATTGTACACTGTACACTATACTATAGTACACCTGTACACTGTACACCTAGTACTATAGTACACCTAGTACACCTAGTACACGTGTTATATTGTGTGTACTGCTAATTATATCTCACCGTGTTATAATATCACACTTGTGACAATACCGGTGTATGTGGTCAGTGCAATGCAGCCTTATTACAACCATAGTGGTCAGTGCAATGCAGCGCATTCGCAGCTCTGATAATGACTTTAGCTCCTCCCCTTTTATCTCCTGAGAGAAAGAGGCGGAGGAGGAGGTGGCAATTAATACGTAACCACGGACCACGTGTGTTGAGCTGTCAATCAACCGTAATTGTACGTAATAAAATAGACCAAAGTACAGGTACGACGCGTTGCTAACGAGTAATAGGTATTACGTAATATTTGCTTTGTTATCACGTGATGATGTATAACAAGATGGTAGTACCTGGTTACCTGATGATTAGTATGTAACCATTAAAATCATTATTAACCACGCTGAAATATATAATTTGCTTACGACAGCGTAATACATGTAGGTTCCTATTTGTTACTTAAAAACCTACTTAAATACAATTCTGATACATTTTAATTTAATAATGTGTACTTCATCAAGAATTTAGTTATTTACATCTTATATAATATATTGTTCATTATATATAAAGGTGAATCGGGAGATTTTAGTCCATTTTTACAACTAATACTACATCTAAAATACTAACAGTAAACATATATGTTGGTATTACATTAGTTTAGTATATTACAATTTATAAATAGGATACTATTAAATAGGGTACATAATATATAACCATTTTTATAGAATAATTAAAAAAATAAAAAATGTTTCATTACAAAAAATTAGGACACCTGAGATACATTATTTGTTATACCTACAGAACTAGAGAGAGCTTTCTCTCTAGTTCTGTGGTTATAACATATAATAATATCCAATTTATCAAATAAACATATCAAATAGTTACATTTGTTATTTGAAAAATAGACAGTTATTCTTCATATATTCTTCTATATCCTATCATATAAATCATATAAATGTACAATACTTTGTTGCCATTTAGTTTGATTACAATTATTTATAGACAATTTTAACATTATTACATTTTATTATACCTAAATATTTCAATATTTTCTCTAGATAGGTACTACCTACTAGTAGTAGGCTACTACCTTCTGAGAAGAAGACACATATGTAATTACTATTTGCTAGATTATCAATATAACTTGCAATTATAATTATTATTACATTTTTATATTTATTTAAGTAATGATTATTTGTAAATATATAATAAACAGAATTCTAAATTTTATTTTATAATTACATTAATATTTTGCAGTTAATTAAATGTATATACATAATTTCATAATTCAATACAAAATATAATTAATATTAATTCAGATAATTGTATAGTATTTTATTTATACTATACAATTAATGATACTTTTAAATATACTTATTATGACTGATTGGAAATTTATAATCAATAATTGTTTTCATCAAAATGTTGGAGAACAATCCCATCCTTTATTGTCATCACTATACCTAGGTTAATAACCTAAGGTTATAGCTATACTCTATAGTGGTTATACATTATATAGCTGTAGGTTATATTCTATAAATAATAATAATGATTTAATAATTATATCTAATGTAAATAAATTATTCTAGAAACTTTTATAACAATGTTTCAATGTCCCATTTGCCATGTCTCCTTTTTTGGATCTAATAAAAAAAAATGTTTAATACAATTGATTAGATAATGTATTATATTTTATTTATTAATAGTATAGTTAGTATACTATATAAACATTATTTATTCAAATAAAATACTAACATATATTATTTTATCTTATATATTGATGTAAATTTAATTTTTATTATTATTCAAATTAATAAAATTATAGAAATTATTTTAAAAATGTGATATAATGGCATAATATAATAAACCCTATAGGGTATACCATCTATTATGATACTAACTATTATTTTATAATTATTGATATAGTAGAAATATGATTTGATCTGGGTGTCTCAGGTCTCCTACCCGTTCACATCTCTCCACTCTCTATCTTCTTATAATACATCATGTCCGAGATCCTATAGGGTGTGCTAATGTAGTGTGTGTAATAATAAAATCCTCTCCTACTACATGTGTAATGTGCTATACCTCCACCAGGGGCCGCTAGCGAGACGTCACGAGGAACAGATCACTAACTCAGACTCGGGTAACGGAAGTAATGACGGCGATGTTGAACTTGTGAATAGTCCTCGCAGACAAGGTATTAACCTACATGTTATAGATATAGCTGCTTATAACCCGCACAGTGTACGTTGTACGGTGTACGGTGTACCTCTAGCCACAGTACCAATATATACTCTGCATAGTAAAAGTATCGTAATATATATATTTTATTTAATACATTTTTAAACGAAACTTCAACAAAAGGGTACAATTACAGAATGAAATATGCCTAACAAATAACAATATCCTTAGCGAGATTAAATATCCCAAGATAATACAAGTATCCTTTGTATTTAAAAGTAACTAGTAAGATGAAGTATAATTATAGAAATGGAAATTAATTCTAGTGTCAGCATTTAAATATTTCATTTATTAATACAAGCATATCTTGCTGGTTTAAATATTATGAATAGTCTATAAGGAACATTATCACTAACATGTAATCTACTATTATCTGTAGATATTTAGATCTATATTTCTAGTACATATTCATTATCATCATTATCCAGAGCTGTACTTATATATCAAATATGCATTGATAATTATACAAAGTAGGTGATACTGTATCACTGATACATAACAATTGAGAAACTTGTATAGGTTATTTTATTTGTATATCCTATGATTATTTAGTATATCCTATGATTATTTATAAAATACAATTGATCACATTTTTACTTTTGATTTCCTATTAATACTATAACTAATTTAATTATATAAATAATTATAGAATATATTAATAATTCGGTAATTTACTTTTAGAATAATGAAAAATTAATGTGTTATATTTTGTAATAGTAGTGTATTGTTTAATAGTAGAATGCAAATTATAAGTAGGCAATTTATTAAATAACTATTATATTGTAAATATTAAGATATATATATATATAGGAATATGTTACTAGGTGCTAGGTGCTACCTACTCCATGATACATGTGTTACTATGAGAGTATATGTAAACATATTATGTCATCTCATATTACATCACCTCACTAATATAGCTTATGTACCTAATATCCTGACATCATTATAAAGCTGAGGTCATACTTGCCATCAAATATCCGTAACTATTTGTGAATAATAATTGTGGTGTTTGAAAGATGTTTTAGAATAATGAAGCAGGTTTGCAGTTGTATGTGCGAGCGTGTAGGTACATAGGTTATAGCCTATCTATAACCTAACCACTACACAACTACATACGATATCATTACCATAATCACTACACAACTATCTAATGAATAACATCAGCACAACTATACCTCTACATAACACCACCTCCACCTCACAGATCTGTCCCCTAAAACCTCTGACGTAAGCCTAAAGTTCACGGAGGGCGTGACGACCCCTTACGCCACCTACAGTCCCGGTGCTGCCTCATCCAGTACCGCTGTTCCGGCCAGTGTTGACCGTCCAGCTCTGGTCAGTCATCATTCTCACAACGGGGATATCTACGCAAGACCAGTCCGTCTTAGGATAGCCAGTCAAGTGTAGTCGTCTGAGTCACCTATTTATTCTTGTTTCGATTGGATCAGATCGGATGTCCTGTCCTTACTGAGAAATCAGATATTTGTGTAATTATGTCCTACTACTTTGTTATAACTATGCAATACTATGGGTGGTTTCTTCTGCTGTATATTATACCCCCTCCACCCCTCCCACCATGTACACATGTATGTCAACGATAACGATATTAATGTTAATGAAGAACACCCACGATGATGAAAGAGAGATCACATGACAGGTGTATTATGGTCATGTGACCGTTTAGCTGAATTACATCATGTTTAATTCCCAGCGTCTATTTTTATAACATTTTTTATATTCTACGTCTACCTTCACATACGCGCTATGATATATACGCTATTAGATTAATTACGATCAGAGAAGTCCTCTAATCTATTAACCAAGTATAAAGTAATTGTCGAAAAAGAGGCTTGAACATCAATTTGACACAAATATGATTTTCACCGTTTGACTTTTAATCAACTGACTTCTGTTCCTCGTATAAACCACGAGTATTGTGTGCAATGTTTATATGTGAGCATATTAAATATGGCTCCTTATATTTGCTGTGTATATTCACGTGTACATTATATAGGAAATATAATAACTCAATTGAAATAATAGTTTACTAAACAAATTCATGTAAATATACGTTTTATAGTATTCGATTTCTGTGCCACTGCCATGATATATTGTTACCCTATTGAAGTGTGTGAGAGTGTGTGTGTGTGTGTGTGTGTGTGTGTAAGACAAGTATTACTGTACATAGCTGTTATTAATCACTACTTTTATATTCAATACAATAAACCAATTTATTACAAATATTATTTATTTTATTACATAATATATAACGAATTTAAAGAGTGAATAATTAATAATTATTGATTTTAATCCATCAGATTTATCATTGTAATGTTAAAAGTGTATTTACTGTTATAAATATCAGTGACTATTAATAATTTCCATTTTAGTTATCTAATCATACATTTAAATAAAATATAATTGATTATTAATTAGGGAGTATCTCAGTACAACTTATTTGAATAATTTCCGGAAATATCTGATCCCATATTAGCCATAACCGTTCTCACTACAAAATAATCTGCTGTTAAATAGTATTGCTCGGAATAGCATTATTATTGCACATATCTATCAAATAATCAAATGTGTTATTTTAAAAAATGTTTAATTTAAATAATGAATCCCACAACGATTGATAATCTCACATGACGATCTCCATTAGTGTTAGTGTATATGATACCTAGTGTATATGATATCTAGTGTATAGGATTAGTTATTGAACGAGTTTGAAATGTTTCCAGAAAAGCAAGGTAAGAAAGAATTACAGTTTCTAAATAAGATTATGATCCTCAAATCAATGAATTTTATTATATAGTTAATATCACATATTATTATTAAGTAGAATCAATAAACTGAATGCATTCGTACTCTAAGTATAATCGAGTATAATTCATCCGTTATTCTTTTATTAATGTATCTAATATATATATTATTTATTAAAAATAATATTATATGAAAATCATAACTTTCGATTTATAAACTGATATATGACATGATACATAACATAAACTATAAGTTACATAAATAAGCATAATGAAAAATAATAAAAATGTATGGTATTTTAAAATACTAATATCAGTTCTTTTTTTAAAATTAGTTTTCTATTTTTAAAACTCCATAATTTGTTAACTACTGTATCAAACTGAATACAACTTCCAGAATGTATTTGTGTTATGATAGTCTTCAGATGTAATTATCAACTTTAACATAATACGTAATTAAAATATAATATTTATATCATTGTAGACATTTCTGGAATATTTATATTTTGAAAATTGGTAATATGTAGGTACCATACCTTAGTTTACTTATCAACAAATTATAAATGATAGTTATATATATATATATATATATATATATATATATATATATATATATAGATCTAAATATAATCTACAAGATGAAATAAAACAAGTAGTTATTATACTTCTAAAATTATTATATTTTTAGTAAATTTAAAAATATCCTTATGTTCCTATGTAAACAATATGTATCTTTACTCGTCTATGAATAGAAGGAGAATGTGTATGCGCTTTATTTATCAACTTGTACTCAATTAATGGAAGTGTTTCTAATACCCAGTTCCCAAATTACTTCATCTCCATTTGTGTTCATATTGTATAATAATACATTTAATAATATTTATTATTAGTTTATTTAAAACATGACTATCATCATATGCTATATAGTAATATCTAACAAGTTCTATCACCTATATCACCTATATCACCATAGTGCAAGTAAGCAGGTATCCCACTACAACTACAACTTTCTAGTAACTACTTTCCTGAATTGTTGTTATCCTCTTAATGTTTGTGTATTTGTTTGTAATATTTATATAACTATTAATATTTACTTTCCTTATATACAGTAAAACCTCTCTATAAGAAACCTCTTTATAAGAAAAACCTCTTTATAAGAAAATTGTTCACACATTTAGATGGAATTCAACCTTTTCCACATTAAAAAACCTCTTTATAAGAAAATCTTATAAGAAAAATATAAGAAAAACCTCTTTATAAGAAACTTATTGTATACAAAATATAAAAAATAATTATATATAAATAGAAGTATTGTAAATTAATTATTATTTAAGATATTTTGTTGTCTTACAAATATTTTATATTACATAAATAGCTCGAAATTAATTAAATTAATTTATAATATTTATTGTATATCCATAAATTTATTAAATTTGAAAATGAATTAATAAATGTTATTATATCCTTAAATGTATTGATGATACAATTTATTATATTATACAATTAATTGTTAAATAATAGATTATTATAATATTGTAATATATACATTGTACAGATACAATTATTTTAAAGCAAACAATTATTAAAAACTATTTTAAATAAATCACATTTCTAAACTATCCTTTTGATTAATACTTTTAAATAAATATAAATAAATAAATATACTATATATATATATAAGCTATAGGTTATATAATGAAATTTCAATTATAAATTACATCTTAAAATCATTGGACAAGTAAAAACCTCTTTATAAGAAAACCTCTCTATAAGAAACAAAGTACTGACAACAAATAGTTTCTTATAGAGAGGTTTTACTGTATTAGGTTATGCAAATTCTCTGAATATTTATTGTTTTATACCACTATAGTATATGTACTATTGAATACATATGTACTACATGCACATGTAGTATTAATATTAGCAATTCATTATTATTGGATATAAATATATAAATAATATTCTTTATTACTGCAATATTTATAATAGCCACACTTATTGAGAAGTGTGTATATAATAATTATCAATAATTAATATATTGTTAATAATTTATAATTTATGATTGATGAAAATATAAGTTAATGAATGACCTTGACATGTATCACAAGTTAGAATTTGTTGTTCATGAATCTATATCTAAATATTAAGATGTTATATAACTATTATACATAATAAATAAATATAATAATAAACTAAGTTATATTTATATATTATATATTTAATTTGTTTCTGTAAATAATTTAAAATTTAATAAACGTAAATTTATAAAAACTCACTTAATTCTACAATATATATATAAATATTAAAGTATAAATATTTTGTAATACTTTTGGATAATAAACTCATATACTATTAATATATAGAAACACATTACATATAGGAAACTTGTAGAAATACCACTTTATCTAAATTGGCGTTATACATACTTATTTTTGATATCAATTATTGCACGGCTTTGTAAATTAGGAGAATTATTAATTTAAAATGAATCTAACCTATTTTGCAAAAACTTAAAAATAATAAACAACTTGCTTTGTTTTGATGACCATTTAGAAATTAGATTTTATTATTATTGTTATAAATTATGTAGATAATTTTTTATTTCAAGAATAAATAAATTCATTAAAAATTAGAGATTATTCATTTTATAAATCAAATAACAATCAAATAAAAATAATATTTACAATAATTTTAAACATTTATAATATATATGAGTATTTACATTAAATATGTACATAAAGAAATTATTCAGTATATTACACAATAGTGTATCAATAACAACTGTATCACTCGGATATTAATTAATGATATTCACCACCAATACCAATGGATCTCTCTCTCTCTCACATATTGATGATGTTCTGGTGAAGTTGGCTCTCTGCTTTGATGCGAAGCTCTCTCTTGATGTTGGCGTTCACCTCAACAAAAGACTTGTCATTTCTAGCGCAGCTCTGTGTGTATAGTATGGGTAGTATTCATTGTTATTCATAAAGTTAAATATGATGCATATTATATATATATATATATATATTTATTTAGTATAATATTTATTATATTTAAAAGCATAATTGTTCATATAATTTATTAATTATAAAAATACTTATTATATATTTAGATATATCCCATTATAAAAATATATATAAATAATTAGCTATACATAATTATATTTTAAAGTATTCTCTATATATTGGATTATAAATAAATGTGGATTAGGCAGACTCCCTAAAGTTACCATCATAAAATGGCTAACTAGATATGCATGTATAAATGTAATCTAGATAGCTATAACTATATTTATACTATTGAATATATATACTGAATACAAATATAATATATTTTATTAATTTGTTAATAAATTTATATATATTTATATATATGCATTCATATAAATATATATATATATATATATATATATATTTAGTGATACCTCTCTCTAATTTCTATGATATATACGTATATATATTCACAAATATATATATATATGCATGCATAGACTCATGATGATTAAAGCTGATACATTTGAATATACTTAATTGTATTAAATATATATATATGTTGTTAATGTATAACTTCGTATACATATCTTGAACATTGCATTTCAGAGGACTTATCTGATAAAATTGATATAAATATATATATAGTAATATTAAACAGTAATAATAAACAAAGCTATTCAATATAATATAACTTTAATAATTTCTCTAAGGATACCACAATTATTCAATTTAAAATATTTATTTATAATTTATACCTTAGAGGTATTTAGATTACAAATAGATATTATATGGCTAAACTTAAGATAGCTTATCATAATGCTTAGTGTATCGTAATGAACTACAGACGTACAATAGTGCATTATTAATATTTCTAAGCGATTATGTTGATAATGTAACCATTAAATTACGGAAGTCGTATTATTCGCTATACAATTATCGTGTAATTCACTAAGTTTTCAATTATATGAATATAATATTGTGTTCCCATCGCCACTGTTTACAATGTGGTATAACTCATTATTTGTATAGTATTTTAAATTTCGCTTCTTAGATTAATTGTTTAGTTTAGTAAATATATAAAATAATAATAATAATAATAATATTATTCAAAGTTGGCTTAAAAGCCTAGATGAATGAAAAAGCAAAAGCTAGTCTTCACCTATTTATGAGATTACGAGAAATAATTTAATAAACGATAATATATAAATATATATATATAACAAAATATAAAATATTACAAACAATCAATCTATAATACTACTAAATTAAATATAAATGAAATAAATATAAACATTTTAAAAATAAATACAAATTTAAAAAAATTATAAAATACTAGATATAGGCTGCTGCTAATTACAACGCAGGATACTGACATTGCCATCCAGTATACCCAGGATGCGTAGAACATCAACTCTCAGGTAAGGGTGCTCCAAATCCAATATTATTTAGGATTACACCTTTTGTAATTTACTCCACATATATATATTGAATTCACATGCATAACTTGTGAATCAACATAGATAATTACTAAGTATTAGTTTATTCAATCCTAAATTATATTTCTATGTTTGTTTGTTTGCTAACTTTATAAGTTATATTTATGATAGAATCAAATTATATACATATTCCATATATTGTATTTGATAAAATAATTAACTAGCATTATTTTAAATATATTAATTAATACACTATAAAATTTCAAATTCAAAATAATTATTTAAAAAATATTAACAATTTATGTGGATTATGGATTAAATACCATATTTTTATATAATGCATCTAATAACAGAATATAATATATATGAATTATTTATAAATATAATTAATTAGTTCCCTGAATATAATAATAAAATACTTATAAATAATATATTACCAAGAAATATCAAAGTATTCTCATAAAAAATATGAATTTACAATAAACAATAAGTGATTCCGAGTAATGAATCAGTTATTCCATGATATCACCTACATGACACCCTTATCACTGATAGTAGACACATGCTACTGCTGCAGTGGTAGCAGGGTAGTATGTGTCTACAGATACATTTAGGGATATTATACTGATGAAATTCAGAATATGACTTCATATATATATATATTAAATTTTTAATATATATATATATATAAGTATCAAAATAACTGAAATAGATTTAGGTTCGGCTCTGTTTGCATACAACAATGTTTTCATTGCTCTATTAAATTACATGCAATATAAATTAGCTTTTACTTACTAAATATATACTTATAGCATCTAAAACATAAATATCATATTTGTTTGTTATATATTAGTAATGAACACTTAGTTTTCATAATATAAATATTAATTTAAAGCATATTATTTAACATTTTAAAAGTGTATAGTTAAATACGAATTTACATTATAAACAACGCATAGTTCCTAAAAGTAACCCGCTATATGTGGCACCAGGGTATTTTGTATACAAATTCGAATTACACGATTTCGCGTAAGTGTTATATCTTTCCTTCGGAAAATCTTTGATAATACTAAGCATATGTATATCTATATATATATATATATGTATATAGCTACAATGTCTACTTTAATAACAAATCTACTAATTAAAATTGTTACCATATAATAGGTATATAATTAAATAATTAGTTTTATGAGATAAATATAATAATAGTGATTTTTTTAAAGAATTCAGATGTAATTATACATATTGTATACAATTTTCAATTAATAATCTGTTTTACAAGTACCATAAAAAAATGTATTTAATAAAATAAAAATTATTCAAATTATAAAATATTAAAAAAAGATTGATAAATTTATGACTATAGAATATATATATATATATATATATTTTAATAAATTTAGTAATTATATTTAATTGTAGTTTTTTATATTTGTATTATATGTTAAATACTATTACTAAAACATATATAACTTTTTTATTATTCAATATTTATTGATAAAACCTCTTGTAATGGAAATAATTAGACTGAAATATAATAATGTATAATTATATTTTATATATGGAATTATATAAATTTATAACATATTTGCATATCTCTATATAGAATATGTGTACTATATAAATATATAATCTATAATATAGACTATATATACCACAGTCGTCTACTACAGCTGTGTATTATATAGTACAAAGTTATGTACTATATACCTAGTTTATTACAAATATAGGTGATTAGATACTATAGATGATAAGAAATTATTATCATATTACATAATAATATTCCATGCCTAGTTCTCCTATGTTTTACATGGTGAATTATATTATTTATATTTGTGGGCACTACTGAATAAATAGTGTTACACATTATTCTATTGAAAATAACACATTGATCTCGAAATAATGATTTTCTCTGATTCACTATTATTCAAAATCATATTACAAAGAGGGTAGTTTACAATATATACTAATAATTGTGTCTAATAATTGTGTTTATATAGAAAGAATATATATATATATATATATATATATATATATATATATATCTAAAACTCAATGTGCCAGATTTCTATAGTATATCCATAGTCATATATAAATTGATGATAGAAAACAATAATTTTCTATAAAAAACTATATGTCCAATTTTAAAATTGAAATACATTAAGGAGTTTTATTAAAAATTCTCTATTTGTTTAGATCTTCATATCTCTAGTTTATAGAGATAAGAATATGTTGGCAATCTTCAAATTATTTATCCCAAAATAAAATGTATAATAGTAACAATGAGTGCCTATCTATTTACATGAAATGCACACAATGAACATTTTAATTATCTATTTAATTAGAATATTCGGAAAATTATTTAAATTTAAATGACACTTCCATTAATGTGTAGATATATAATTATTTAGAAAATTATAATTGATTATATAATTATTTAGAAAATTAGGTAAAAATATGCTAATAAAATAAATAAAGTACTGAGTATTATATTGAATGAATGAATGAATGAATGAATGAATATTTATTTACTGAATATTGAATTAATATACAGAAGGATATTCATAAGCTATACGTAGATTATATTAAGAATATCCTTATAACAACTATATCAAATATTTAAAATATAATAATAATTATGAAATAATATTACAATATATTATATTATAATTTTATATTTCTAATTTACAAAATTAAAAAAATTATTTTATTTGTTAATTTATTTTTTTAGTAAAGTATAATCTTTATATCATGTGATATTTATTTGCAATAATGATTATAACAAAATAATATTTAATTTTGTTCTTCTATATTTCATTTCATTTATATATTCAAATATGAAATATATTATTAACTTATATCTCTTATTGTGGTTTCACACACAAACAAACGGATATTGGGCTATACAAATTATTGTATTCATTACATTTACTAGATATTGCGCAGTTAAGATTTAAAATTGTGTAATATGTAATTTATGTATAAACGCAATCATAAGGCATGTGTTTGACCTGTCCTGTATCGGTGGTCTGTAAGTATAGCTGTTTACACTGAAACTGCCAGCTTTAGATATTTACTGATAGAGGGCATGTGAAACCAGCTTAAAATACTCATATAAATTAGTTTATTATTTATACAATATCTTTTATAATATAATATATATATATATATTATCTAAATATAAATAATAATTAAATTTTAATATTTAAATAAATTAGTATTCCTTTCAGATTAATAATGTTCTCATATTCACTGATAATCAAGATATAATTAATATTCAAGTTTATGAGGAATCATAATGATGTTTATTAATATATCAAGAGAGAATATTATAATTGTACGTTTCTATTTCAGAGAAACAATTTCTATTGTATAGACTGTTTCATGTAGTACATTTGTTAAATAACAACACCTATCACTTTGTTTAGTTTTTAATAATTAATTTAAATTTTAATATTTAATTCAAATTACATACAATTTGGTAAATATGTGAAGTATCAATGAACACGAATCTATAAAGTCATATTTTACTATTTTACAATGTTAATTAAATTATATTAGTCTATATATTCAACAATATTATAAATCTTTTTAATTTTCTATTAAATCAGTATAAAATTTTAATATATCAATAGAATATATTAATATATCAATTTTATATGATTAAATTTAATGACAAAAATGTAAAATTGTTAGTGTATGTTTTCAACATATTAAGTTTATTTTCAAATAATCACACATAAACATCAACGAAAGTGGCTACTCCCATAAACATACAGTAATAGTAATACAGTTATCTATATTATGAAGATGATTATGAACCTTAAGAGCTATAATGTTACATTACAGTCTAAGACTAATATGACTAGTGATGTACCACTTACACACATAGCATCATGAGCGTGTGTATGTAATCTAAAGTTAAAGTGACATTAAATACCATGAGGCCTTCTACTGACCTCTAGCAACCACTAAACTCACTACTGACCTCTAGAAAGCATACAGAGGTTATCTACTGACCTCTAGCAAACACTAATCCCACTACTGACCTCTAGCAAGCATACAGAGGTTATCTACTGACCTCTAGCAAACACTAAACCCACTACTGACCGCTAGCAAGCATATAGAGGTTATCTACTGACCTCTATAGACCACAACAGGTCAACGTTCCACTTCTCTGAGATGAAGTTCACCACAAAGCCGACACTTGTACGTTGGGTTGAGACACGACCTACACGACCCACACGATGTATGTAGTCAGAGATGTAGTCAGGGAAGTCATAGTTTACTATGTGGCGAGCCTGTTAATAGAGGGGTAGGTAGTGCTGGTAGTGGTGGTAGTGTAGTGGTGAGTTTACTAAGGACAGGACGGGAGATATTTAAGGGAATTTTTTAGTTCACTTTTGAGTGATTTTATTCTGGTTGTATATTTGTAAATCAATAGAAATATCTGACTACAAATTATTAGTGATAATACAACTATGTATAAATAGATTTTCTTAATAAAATCAATAAATTAAGCATTAATCACATACACGTTTCTGAGTAAAAGAGAATTCATTATCAACAAGTTACTAATATGTAGTTAGCGTTCATACTGAACGATGTCTAATGCCTTAGATAGCAATGTGATAACATTAGAAGTGTCCATTCCTCTAGACATCACATCCGTGGTCACCAACACATTCACATTCTGCTCTCTGAACTCGTCAAACTTGCCATCTCTCGCCTGTTTAAACATGTTCAGGTGTTACAGCTATATAGGGGAGAATGTAGGTAGGGTTAGCATTAGCTGTAGTTATACAAGTTTAGTGTGTACTTTAATTATACAAAGAAGTATTGTAAGGTATACTGTGTAGATTTAATAATACATATATATATATATATATATATATATATATATATGTGTGTGTAAATATATGTATATATATATATATATATATATATATATATATATATATATATGTGTGTAAATATATGTATATATAAACTTTGTATAAATAAATTTTTAAATCTAAAATATAATTTATTTAATTTATTATTAATTAATACATACTAATAGTTAACATATCGCATGACGTACAGTGTATGCACAATGTCTCATGATAGAAACAAGGGGGTGATATTGTAATGGATTACTATTACTAGACGGGTATGTTGACAGAGAATACACTGTAATAATGAAACAGGTTCTAATCTACACAATATTCTCTCAGCTGGTTTACATTACATCTTCTATAGTTTAGTAACTTATACTATATTACCATGCACCTTTACCACGCCCATTACCAGTAGAGCCCTACCTTTACCACGCCCATTACCAGTAGACCCCTACCTTTACTACGCCCATTACCAGTAGAGCCCTACCTTTACCACTCCCATTACCAGTAGACCCATACCTTTACCACGCCCATTACCAGTAGAGCCCTACCTTTACCACGCCCATTACCAGTAGACCCATACCTTTACCACGCCCATTACCAGTAGAGCCCTAACTTTATCACGCCCATTACCAGTAGAGCCCTACCTTTACCACGCCCATTATCAGTAGAGCCCTACCTTTACCACGCTCATTACCAGTAGACCCCTACCTTTACGCCCATTACCAGTAGACCCCTACCTTTACTATGCCCATTACCAGTAGAGCCCTACCTTTACACCCATTACCAGTAGACCCCTACCTTTACGCCCATTACCAGTAGAGCCCTACCTTTACGCCCATTACCAGTAGAGCCCTACCTTTACTACGCCCATTACCAGTAGAGCCCTACCTTTACCACGCTCATTACCAGTAGACCCCTACCTTTACGCCCATTACCAGTAGACCCCTACCTTTACTATGCCCATTACCAGTAGAGCCCTACCTTTACACCCATTACCAGTAGACCCCTACCTTTACGCCCATTACCAGTAGAGCCCTACCTTTACGCCCATTACCAGTAGACCCCTACCTTTACGCCCATTACCAGTAGAGCCCTACCTTTACCACGCCCATTATCAGTAGAGCCCTACCTTTACTACACCCATTACCAGTAGAGCCCTACCTTTACTACGCCCATTACCAGTAGAGCCCTACCTTTACTACGCCCATTACCAGTAGAGCCCTACCTTTACGCCCATTACCAGTAGACCCCTACCTTTACTACGCCCATTACCAGTAGAGCCCTACCTTTACACCCATTACCAGTAGACCCCTACCTTTACACCCATTACCAGTAGAGCCCTACCTTTACTACACCCATTACCAGTAGAGCCTACCTTTACGCCCATTACCAGTAGAGCCCTACCTTTACGCCCATTACCAGTAGACCCCTACCTTTACTACGCCCATTACCAGTAGAGCCCTACCTTTACACCCATTACCAGTAGACCCCTACCTTTACTACGCCCATTACCAGTAGAGCCCTACCTTTACGCCCATTACCAGTAGACCCTTACCTTTACCACGCCCATTACCAGTAGAGCCCTACCTTTACACCCATTACCAGTAGAGCCCTACCTTTACTACACCCATTACCAGTAGAGCCCTACCTTTACGTCCATTACCAGTAGAGCCCTACCTTTACGCCCATTACCAGTAGAGCCCTACCTTTACACCCATTACCAGTAGAGCCTTACCTTTACGCCCATTACCAGTAGAGCCCTACCTTTACGCCCATTACCAGTAGAGCCCTACCTTTACGCCCATTACCAGTAGAGCCCTACCTTTACGCCCATTACCAGTAGACCCATACCTTTACACCCATTACCAGTAGAGCCCTACCTTTACTACACCCATTACCAGTAGAGCCCTACCTTTACGCCCATTACCAGTAGAGCCCTACCTTTACACCCATTACCAGTAGAGCCCTACCTTTACTACACCCATTACCAGTAGAGCCCTACCTTTACGCCCATTACCAGTAGACCCATACCTTTATACCCATTACCAGTAGAGCCCTACCTTTACGCCCATTACCAGTAGACCCATACCTTTACACCCATTACCAGTAGAGCCCTACCTTTACTACGCCCATTACCAGTAGAGCCCTACCTTTATGCCCATTACCAGTAGAGCCCTACCTTTACTACACCCATTACCAGTAGACCCATACCTTTACACCCATTACCAGTAGAGCCCTACCTTTACTACGCCCATTACCAGTAGACCCCTACCTTTACGCCCATTACCAGTAGAGCCCTACCTTTACGCCCATTACCAGTAGAAGCCTACCTTTTGAGGCATATTACCATGCACTACAACATTAGAGATGCCGTTAGAGTCGAGGAAGTGGCCGACAAAGCAGCAGGTAGCGGATCTGTTGCAGAACACGATGGTGGGCAGGATATCTGCAGCACGCGGTCTCTTTAGCACCCGTAGTAGGGCTTCTGGTGGACATGGGGGCAATATATTATAAAGTGAATTAATTATGTTATATTTATTAAGATTTTTAATAACTTGATATTTATACAATATCATTATTATAAATTTATAAATATAACATTATCATTAATTTTTAATTTTTAAATAAATTTACTTAAAATAAATATATTTTCGTGATATCGTTAACATGCTAATTCAAATTCTACTTTTTCTATTTATATTATTATGTCTAGAATATATATTTTATAATTAATAATCATAAATATGATTTTTAAGAAATTACAAAATTAAAAATGTCCATATATTATTTTCTGAAAATGTCTATATTTTGTGTAAATAATTATAATTAAATAATAATTAATTAAAAAAATAACAGAATAAACATTATAGAATTATTACTATATGATTTCAAAGATTTTCCGAAGGAAAGATATACCACTCTCTATCTCTACGTGAAATCGTTTTTTAACCATAATGCCAACGAAAAGATGGCGCTCCTAGTCATGATTCATATTTAATCATCACTTTTAATTTTAAATAATTATTGTGAATTATAATTATAATATAATTATCTAGCTTATAGTAATGTATATACTTACAATTTGTATTATTCACCGTTAATATTTATTAAATAAATTAATTTATATTTATATATATATATATTTAATATAATATTATAATTAAAATATGTGTATACTATATATATAACTATAAAATTGATTTTCATAAATTTTATGTATATCAAAATGCGTACTGATTTTAAATATTCTAAAACAATTTATAAATTATTAAATTAATTATTAATTGAATATCATGATAATGTTATATATATTTATAATATATGTAATATATAAGTATATATTATTATAATAATTATATTACATGCCATATTTTACATTATAATTTGTATTTGCATTAAAAGATACAAATTATTTAAAATAAAAATATTTTATGGAATATAATATATTTAATATATAATATAATATTATATAATTAGTTGAACCCTTGATATATTATCTGTAGTTTATTAATTTATTAACTAAGTATGTACATATGTTTCACAAGTCTTAAATGTGTGTACTGAGTTTACAAAAATATAACTATTATATACAACCACCACAACTTATCAGATTTTAAATTCACCATATTTTATACATACCCATCTTTCAAAATTATTTTTAAATAGGCAAATTAAATATTATGAATAGTTTCTATTTGTTTTATTATAATAATTATATTTTTATATTTAGTAAAATACTATTGATATATATATATATATGGTATATTCACAAGATTTACATTTTATTTTATATATAATATAACTTTTTCAAAAATAATATAGCCTATATTATAGGAATACATTTTATATACGACTAATTTAAAAATTATATACCTTATTTACAAAATAAAATTATACCTTATATACCTTATCACAAACTATATTTATTTAATATATATAATATTGTTTACAAATAAGTATACTATAGTATGGTAATAAATAATTTAGAATGTATAATTGGAGAATATCGAATATGGTCCTCATTTATTTTAATTACATTTGCAGAGTTCAAATTTTAGATATTTTAGATGTATCATTATGTAATTAAAAATTATAATACCAACTAATTTAATTGTATCTTACAATATATACTACATGTGAATTTACTATATTGGTGTATCATGTACAATAGTAGCCTATGTCATCTACAGAAATGATTATATTAAATTTGACCATATGAATAGTAACCAAAACAAGTGGGGAGTAAAATTTTACACAGACCAGATATTTATCTACTATATCATCTCTTATCATCCTATCATTTATCACTTTCTATGTATGTCATGAATATTTATCTAATATATGTACTTCAGCCCCTCTTCTGTAAATATACAACGTTTATATCAGATATATTTTCTTTAATTTCCCTATAAGAAACATCTGGCAATCCTCAAATATATTATTACTTAAATATGGGTTACTTTATTTATATAATTTATTTTTAATTTTACTAATATCAAATATATACAAATAATGTGTCCCCATTACAATTTATATTTTTAAACTACATATAAAAATACTTACATTTTAATAAATGAGAATTGTTAATAATATTAGTTTAGGTACCTATTAATTATTTATATAAAATATTGAATAAATAATAAATATAATTTATATAATTTTATTATAAATTTATAAACTTTAATATTTTTCTATTTCTACTTAATACACTTTTGCCGACTTTGATTTCACTCTCCTTTTTTAAAAGAAAATATAATCTGATATTAGTAAATAATATTGAAATTCGTAAATTTAATTTGCAATTTTCTTTATCACACAATATTGGATTATAACTTATTCTCATCATTAAATTAACTAGGTTACTTTTTAAGTTTTTTAAGTGAATACAATGATCAATATTTTGTCTGCAAATTTTTTCTAATATAATTATATTTCCAGTCATCAATTTTGATGGATAAATAAGCCCCTCTGAAAATAAAACAATTATTATATATCTTTTAATTATTATTTAGAATAATTATAGTAATAATAGCTATTACTAGTAATTGGAGTTATAATTAAAATATTCTATTTTATAAAATATATATATTTTCTACTGTATAATTTAATACCAGTAGGATTTCATATACATATATTGCAAACTATATATATATATATATATATATATATATATATACATAAATAATTTAATAAAAATTATTTAATAAAAGAGTAATATATTTAGTGTATATAAATATATATATATATATATATATATATATATATATATATATATAATATATTCATTACAAAATAATAAAAACAATTCACTTTATAAACTAAATGTTAATTGTATTGTTAATGAATTCAATCATTTTCATAAAAAACAATTCACATTATTGATTCAATGTAATTAATTATTATATTATAATTTATATCATTATAAATGATAGTACATAAATATGTGTATATAAATAGTGTATATAAAATATCAATTAATTAATTATTTTTTAGAATATATATTATATATATAATATATATTAAATTTCTTTTTTACTATGTATATACTTTGGGCTAATTTTGTATACAATATTTAAAATGATATAATAATTAAACAATAATAAAAACAATGCACTTTATAAACTAAAAAATAATTGTATTGATTAATTAATGATTTCAAAAAATAAATTTAAATTATTGTTATAATTTAATTGTAATTAATTATTATATTATAATTTATATTGTTATAAATTAATAAAATATAAATTAATTAATAATTTCTATTTTGTTGTACTATATTACAAATTAGACATATATAATTTATATATATATACAGGTTATATATAATAACATATATAGAAAAGCCTTTGGAAAGGGGATTTGGATATTATTTACTTATAAATATATATATATATATTATTATTTTAAAATATTTTATTGACAAAATCCCGTGGTGGTTATGGGCGTCATGAGATGGAAACAAAAATAAAATAAATAAAGTACAATCAAAATAAAGGAAAAGGGAGGGTAGGTTACAATGTTAATAGGTGCATGGAGAGTTTACATTTAAATAGTGACAGGGATTTTAAACACCTAATTTCATATGGAAGAGCATTCCAGTATTTTGGAGCTACCACTGAGAAAGCAGATTCAGAGTGAGCAGAGATAGTCGAGCGTTAAACAATTTTCATCGTGTGACATTTCCTGCTAGCTCGACTAAGGGTCTGAATACTGATCAAGTCTGCTAGGTATTCGGGAGATCTAAGATATATCACCTTATGGGTGATGCATAGTAGTCTGTAGGGATACCTAGATTATACCTAGCTGATACCTACTACCTAATACAGTTGATACCTACCTGCAGAGATACCTAAACTTAAGCCAGCCGAGTGACCACATTAGAGTCAATATTGACACTATTGAAGAGAACTTCAGTTTATAAAGGGTGCGTATAGCACGTCGTTGGATCCTCTCGAGTTTAAGCATAAGCTTTAGGGGAAGATTACATAGAATGAGCAGCAGTATATAAGTCTACTGAAGACTAGTGAGTGTATTAGACTTTTAGTCATTGAAAAAATTAATTTATTGCGTGATTTTCTAATGTTATAAAGAATATAGTTGGAATTGCGAATCATTATAGATATGTGGTCAGAGTAATCTATGAGGGAGTTGATGGTGAAACCAAGAGTTGTTACGGATTGTAAGGTAGGGATGGATAGTATAAAGGGGTATAATATATATATATATATTAATTTAATTATGAAAGCAGGTAAAAATGTATATAATATCAGATTATAAAAATTAATGTTATAATTTATAGGTTCAAATGACACCATGTTGTTATAATACCTAGAACAAAATTCCTTATCTGTAAATTATTATATAAATAAAAGTATATATTTAATAAAATAAAATATTTTTTATGGCTTACATACAATATATAAATAACGCTAGAAAATTATTATTTAATTTTGTAAAAAAAAATGTATATATTATATAATAGTAATGAAATAAATGTATTACAAAATTGCTACTATAGATATAATTGTTGAATATTTTTACAAGTAGTCAAAACTATCAAATCCCATACTATCTCATTCTATATTAATGTTATCCAGTGTACTTTATACAAATATTAAAATACTCCTTACATTAGTCGTAACAATTCTATATATTTGTTCATATATTTTCTAAATATTTGTATTTTATATATTATTCATTACTATTTAAAAAATATCAAAAATGATAATTATGTCGCAGATTCTAAATAAATATATATATGTTTATACTTTCGAAGTATAATACTCATGAATATATATTACATGTCTAATGTATTACATATTGCACTTTCATGATCTATCTAGAACTGTTTATTTCCTAATTTAGAGACACCCTCGATACTATTTTTAAATATCTGCGGTTATAACTCCGATTCCTTAAATAAATATAATACTTTCATTTTCTGATAACTTCTTATTTAAACTTTTATAAATAAAAAATTATTATATCATATAAATAGTATATAATTATGCTCAGATCACATTCTATTGATTAATACAAATTGGACAGCATGTAAAAGGCACACATAATTTCTATATCTAATAACTGCGGTCGGTTCGTGTAGGAGAACCATACGTCAAAAGAATTACATATCTATTAAATATAATTAACTGTAATGTACCATTGAAAACTAGCTACTAGTACTACTAATATGTTATCCATAAAACAGATGATATATGTAATTATATATTCAATAGATAAGTTGGTAGTTTATCTATATTGTTAAATATAGGAACAATTTTATGTTAATAGATGCAACATAATTTTACATATCGGTGATTTATTGCGACATGCCACTTGCCCATTTATACTAGCCACTCCTCAACCAACCTACCACAACTATTATATATAAATTATATGTGCAGATTTTTATGCGGAACCATATTACATAAGCATTATAATTAATTAAATACACCATAATTAAAGTAATCACCCAATACACATTATTATATTTATAATAATAATATATTATATATTTATATTAATTTTTATATTCTACTATATATTATATGCGCATAGGTTTAAAAAATTATGTGTAAATTTAAGAAATAGTTACTCTTATATCTCTATATATTTACAGATGTCCGCTGATCGTAAAGTTACTCTTATATATATTATATAATATTATATCGTATATCATATAAATATATAATATTAGTCCCAATATTTATTAATAAGACGTTGAACAAGTGATATTTAATATAAAATATAGCTTTTTTGGATTGTTTACCAATTATAATTATTATGATTATTAAATAATATTATTTAAAAGGGGAATACGGACGGTAGGCAAAAATTAAATAACTATAAATAGCAAAGTTCACGCAAGGCGTGCGTTACGCAAATTTATGATACGCTCTAATGCACATGAAAATAAAATCTAAATGAAAACATGAATATATGGAATAATGACTTTGTAAAAATATACGTATAGAGTGTATGTATAATACACCATTCATTTTAATTGAATAATTAATATTTGCAGATTGATATTTTGGATTGTTTGATTTATTTTGTTTAGTTTTATTCTTCAGTTTTTTAGCTGCTTTATATACAGAAGTGAGCCTATACAAAGTAATTAATAACTACGAATAATATATTAGCGCGACGCACGCATTGAGAGACACGCATGAACTTTGTTATTTATAGTTATTTAATTTTTGCCTACCGTCCGTACTATCCATTTAAAAGAGTTTAAATGGTATTTAATCTATTTATATATATATACATATATAATAAACATATGTTATTTATATATAAGTAATATTTATAGAATGGTTATATATGTATTATATATGTGTATTGCATATTAATAATATCCCTTTTATCGTATTTATTCGCTAATAATCAAATTAATTTATATTTGAAATTTAAAAAGATTGTTATGCATAAAATATGGCAACTTTTAAATATGATATTAAAGGTGTGGTAGTTGTATATAATTATTATAATAATATATTTTGTAAATACAATACACATATACCTATAAGACTTGTAAAACATGTTTATGTACTAAGTTAATAACTGTAAATAATATAGTGAGGTTTAAACTAAATATATAATATTCTATACAATATTTCGTGAATACCCATTTTGGCCGCCGATATATTTCCAAGTTAAAGTTGGCCGTGCATATTAATATGTTGGATGTTTGTTTAAATAAATAATAATAAATTTTCACTGGTTTGGTTAGGTTTGATTTAGTTTTAATATTTCCAGATTTTGTTAGCTGCATTACATCACATGTGAGCCTATAAAATCATATATATATATATTTAGTCACGCCCAACTTGAACTCGGCGGCCAAGATAAGCACAGAGTCTATGATTATCATAATAACAGACCTAATATTTTTATTTTAAATAATGTGTATCTTTTAATGCATATACAAATTATAATGTAAAATATGGTATGTAAATACATAATGTAATATAATTATTATAATAATATATACTTATATAGTATATATATATATATATATATATATATATATATATATATATATATATATATATAATATATATATATATATATATATATTATAAATATATATAACATTATCATGATATTAAATTAATAATTAATTTAACAATTTATAAATTATTTTCTAATATTTAAAATCAGTATGCATTTTAATAATATCAAAATTCGATATACATACAATTTATGAAAATCAATTTTATATTTATATATATATACATAGTATACACATATTTTAATTATAATAGTATATTAAATATATATATAAATATAAATTAATTTATTTAAAAAATAGTAACGTAGAATAATACAAATTACAAGTATTAAAATAATATAATCTAGATAATTATATTATAATTCACAATATTTATTTAAAATTAAGTTAAAAATTAGATTTAATATGAATCATGACTAGGAGCGCCATCTTTCCGTAGGCTTTATGGTTAAAAAAACGATTACCATTGCGAGATAGGGAGTGGTATATCTTTGCTTCGCAAAATCATTGATGATTTTATCGAATATTGATTATTATATCCTCAGTGTTATAGTCGGAATAGAGAGAATAGAGTAGTAATATGCAATGCCTGGCAGTGTAAGGCAAATGTGGAGAATGGAAATACAAATCAGCCATCTTGGTCAGACCTAATATTCAAATATTATTTTACAGACAATATTTAATTATGACATCAATTCGCAGTTCTAATAACTGTGATATAACAAATACAATTAATTATATACATATTATGTGTTTATAATATGGGTTTTATTATTTTGATTATTTTTCTTGATTTATAAATATAACCATAAAGCTAGAGAGAATTCTATCTAGCTTTATAAATATAATACATGTATCTTAACGAATCTCCATAGTTGTAGCTTTTTTAGTTAAGATTTTTCCCTGTTGTAGTCAAATATGTTATAAATTAATAAAATCTATGGCTTCGCCCCATAGATCTAGAGAGATATAATAAAATATATAAGTACATATATTTGATATATACATAATATAAATGATTTTTTTGACAAATATAATATTTTATTTTATTAATTTAAAAAAAAATTAAATAGTAACTAGGTAAAATCCACCATTTTGCTCAGACCATATTTCGCATGTCAGATACCTTGTTTACCACTCTATTATATCTAGCTCTGTGTTTACAATCATGCAGCTAGAACTACATACATATAGAATTATTGTAAATATACTAACGCATAATTATAATGTTTTAAAATATAATTTAAGGGGGGAGGCCCGCGTTCATCTAAACAATGATATTTTAGCTCTATCTAAAAATGCTAAGAATACATAAATAATGGAGATAATTACTTATTTTATTTTGTATTCAACAGATACTTTCCTCCATCACATAGGATCTGTCTTTATATAAATGTAGTTAATTTAAAATGGTTTAAAAAAATAGACTCAATTAGTTAAATATTTATTTCTTATTTTGTTCATTAAAATACAAGCTTAATATTATTTATTTATTTAATATAAAATATAATAATAAATCCAACAGGATTCATATATATGTTATACATTTACAGTACTTAATTTCAGATAAAATAATAAAAATCACAAAAGTAGTAGACATTTACATGTGGTTACAAACTTCTAAGTGAAAAGTAAAAACTTTAGAAAATGACATTCAAAGTTTAATATATAAAATTTAAGTAAATATTATACATGTAATTTCCTATAAATTTCAAATTATTATTATATCGTTTATGTTCATAAAACACTTTATTTTGATATAAATTCACATAAATAATTTAAGGAATTTTACAAATTTATAAATAATATATTAAACATGGAAAATAAGTAATAAAATTTGTTTGTTAAAATAAAAATATTAATCATATTTTAACTCGCCTCCACCCTTAAATGAAACTAATAATATTGTGGGAATTTACGTTATTCAATTACTCCATTAATAAATTAGTTATTACAAAAGTATTAATAATTTTACAATTAATAATTAGAAATTAATAAATGAATTATGTTATATTTTAATAAAAATATATTTTTTTTTATGAATTTGTTATATACAATTTATCTTTGATTTCAGGTATGATATGTATATTTCTAATCATGGTTTGATATAAATTAAGTTACAAAATTAAGAATTTTAATATATATACTAAAAACTATATTTTAGTATATCTATAAATTATTATTTTTTGATTAAAGTATTATAATATTTAACATTTATTTTATATAATATCAATTCTATTATTTAAAAATTTAATATAGATTATTTATTATTATCTATTTATTTTATATGTGATCTTTTTATTTATATACTTAAATTTTAATTACGTTTATTATATTTATATTTAGGCATTTTGTATATTTTACAATATATATATATATATATATATCAGTATAGCATGTATACTGTAAAAAAAACTATTTAAAAAAATATATTTACTTATATTTTTTACTATACCAGTTCAAAGTAAGAACTTATTTTTAATTACTAAAATGTCTTACAAATTACATGTAAAGTAGTTATAATACTAATGATGTAAACAGTGCAGATGTGTGTAACCTAGCTGTAACCCACATCACTAGGTGGTAGTGGTGTGGGATACTTACCTGGTTTCTGATCATTGCCCAGTCTATTGAAGCGCTGGGACACATGTGGCATAACGCGGTGCAGATGGGGCGATTCTATTACTTCCAGGGTGGATAACTGTGAGGGTGACGATGATGTAGATAGATAGACATAGGATGTATACTACTACTACTGCTACTACTACTGCTACTGCTACTGCTACTACTACTACTACTACTACTACTACTACTACTACTACTACTACTACTACTACTACTACTACTACTACTACTACTACTACTACTACTACTACTACCCTACTACTACTACCGAAAAATGCTGGCGTAGATCTAAATCTACTACCGACTTTAACATATTTTTACTATGCAGACAGCAATATCGTAGTTTACTCAAAACAACGAAAGAAAATTATTATACTCATCTACTTACTAACGCAGGAAAAGACTATAAGAAAATATTTAAAATATCCAATACACTACTAGGACGCCTTAATCGACGTATTCTTCCAGATACTTCTATATTAGATAATATTAATAACTTTGATATATTCTTTACCGCTAAAGTAAATGACATTATTACATCTCTTCCCTCCCCTTTATCATATGTACCAAATATCCCTCCATATTCTCTTTCATTACTGAACCTTCCATCTACTTCGCTGGTTGAGAAGCTTCTCCTGTCTGTGAAATCAACATGTTCCCTTGACCCCATTCCTGTCACCCTCTTACATAAGCTGATACCTTATATTGTTATGTACTATAAGGAAATAATCGAAGAATCAATCATATCTGGCTCAGTACCTTCGTGTATGAAGTTAGCTAATGTTACTCCTACTATTAAAAAACCTGACTTGGATAAATCACTGCTCACGAGCTACCGGCCGATATCACATCTCTCGTATATTTCTAAAGTACTTGAAAGAGTTGTAGCTATTCAACTTAATGACTATATACTCAGTAACAAAATCCTCAATAAATTTCAGAGTGCTTATACTAAAAAGAAAAATACCGAAACAGCTCTTGTCTATATTATTAATTCCCTTCAGCGTGCATCCTATAATAAACATAGCTCTGTGATCATACTATTAGATCTTTCAGCAGCATTCGATACCTTAGATCATAGCACTTTAATGTTAAG
>OZ025241.1:104009480-104239058 GCA_964019155.1 Osedax fenrisi
CTATCGTCCAATAAGGTGTCAGCTTCATCTATCACAAAGTGATATAACTTGGAGAGGTCAAATTTCTCTGTGGATTTAAATATATAATTTTTAATTTTTATTTCTAAATCAGTAATGTAAAATAATGATTATATACAATATTAATGTTAAATTGTTGAATTGTATATATTTATGTACACAAATATAATCTACACTGACCAGTATATTATAATATCATGATATTGATTAATATATTTAACGTTAGATACTCTTACTATTTTAACCATGGAGATAGAATCACTATAGTAACCATGGAGATAGAATCACTATAGTAACCATGGAGATAGCATCACTATAGTAAGCATGGAGATAGCATCACTATAGTAACCATGGAGATAGCATCACTATAGTAACCATGGAGATATCATCACTATAGTAACCATGGAGATAGCACCACTATAGTAACAGTGGAGATAGCATCACTATAGTAACCATGGAGATAGCATCACTATAGTAACCATGGAGATAGCACCACTATAGTAACCATGGAGATAGCATCACTATAGTAACAGTGGAGATAGCATCACTATAGTAACAGTGGAGATAGCATCACTATAGTAACCATGGAGATAGCATCACTATAGTAACCATGGAGATATCATCACTATAGTAAGAATGGAGATAGCATCACTATAGTAACCATGGAGATATCATCACTATAGTAACAGTGGAGATAGTATCACTATAGTAACCATGGAGATAGCATCACTAACTATTGGAGATAAGTTTACTGAGGACTCCTGGAGTAGAGATTAATATGTCAAAGTTATGTCCTTCTTCACTTCGCAATAGTTCCTAAAGTGGTGATGTAATAGTTATATGATGTAATAGTGATATGATGTAATAGTGATATACTATTGCATGTGTAATGTGCATTCTAAAAGGCTAATACAGTGAAGGGTAGGGGAATATAATATATTAGATATTAATTAAAAATAAAATAAAATAAAAATGTTGTAATAAAAATTACTTAGAATAGAATATAGCATATTGTGCTCCTTAGCTCTCATCGTAGCTGTCAATGTAGCTGTCAATGTAGCTCTCATTATAGCTGTCATTGTAGCTGTCAATGTAGCTGTCATTGTAGCTGTCAATGTAGCTCTCATTGTAGATGTCATGTCTTACATGTTATGTTTCATAATGTCTATATTACTGAGTAACGATTATATTTTATAAAACCTAGTTTTTAAATTAATTATAGTGAAATATTTCAATAGAATTATAATACAACTAATAATATATCACTATAAATTGTGTCATATATAAGTTGTATTTATAATTCTATTGAAATATTTCACTATAATTTAAACCTGATTTTTTCATTATTTATATTTTGTCTAATATTATTCTACTGAAAATAGCACAACTATTGATAGATAAGGACATATCGCAGCACGCAATGGGGTGAATTTACAAATATTTTTTAAAAATTGTATTTATTTTTTGTTCCATAATATTAATAATTATAGTGTTTTATAAATTATGTAAACATTTTAGACATTATTCAATCTAGAAATAGCATAAAAAGTAGTTTTTTACCATTAATTACTATTCAAAAATAAAAGTATCACTATTTATTTATTATTTATTTAGTATTCCTGACTATTTTATTTTAGTTTATAATGTTTTATAACTTGTATATTGACGATTTATATGAAATAAAAACGAGATTGTTTACATTGCATTATTCTATATCATTGCACACATAAATACTATATCATGTGATCATACTGGCCAATTAGAGAGCAGAAAGGCGATGCTATATTTTTGTAGTTTATTTTTTAGTACTATTTGCATTTTGCTATATTTTCATTATAGTTAATTATTTCGATTTCATTATTAATTTTACTATATCACTTACTTTATTTGAATATTATATATATATTTTATTCACACACATATTCATTATATTTTATTATTAGTTATTTATGTTCATATTATTTATTTTAGTTATATATTTATTTTATTTTTTTTACATTACTATTTATACTATATATTATATAATTATATATATTATATATATATTATACATATATTATACATATATTATACATAATATAAATTATTATTATTCAATTAGATATTCTTATTTTATAGTTTTTTTCAACTACATTTATATATTTTTATGATAAAATCAATTGCTCTTTAAGCTGTCTAACTTCAAATGGCGTTTACTCAGAATAAATAAATTTGCTATAGGTATGTGAGTATAAATGTAGGTAATTCAAAAACTATTATATGTATCATACTAATTTTGTTAGCATTGTATAAAAAACAAATATATAAATAATACTATAACTCAAATATTTAAATATTTTATATGTATAATTGAAAAAATATCAATTTCTATAGAAAATACATATTAGAAAATATAGAGTTTTTTATGTATATATTTATATATGAATAATACACATTATGAATAATTTTGAGGTATAGGATTGTGCTATTAAATGTATTTAATACAATACAAAAAATTAGCTCAATTCATTGAATTGAAAGCTGTATGCCTAACTCTGAATAGACCCATTATTTGCAATCTCAATACATTGTGGCTATCTCAATACATTGTGGCTATCTCAATACATGTGTGTGGTGTGACATGCTCTTGCCATCAATCATATTTAAATTCTACAATTTTGTAATGCATATTATTATATATAAATTAAAATTCTACAGCACATTTCCTTCTTAATTTAACAAATAATATTAAATTACTTATATTTCTTTCAAATCTTAAAAATATATTCATAAAAAACATGAGTATTAAACTTATATATAAAATGAAAATATATACTTTAAACATATACTGGGTTTGCAGTTAGAGAGATCTACGCATGTATACTATGTGTATCTTTTACATATAAACGTATGCAGTTAGATACCCCCCCTCAATAATAACCCCTACTTCACTCGTAATCATTAGCACAGGCAGATATAGGCACAATACAGTTATAATGTCTATTATTATTGATATACTCTACAAGTAATGAGTGTATAGGTGTAACACATGCCATACTATTCAGCTATCTTAGACTAAGCTTGTATTACTGAGAGATAATAGCACCGTACACGGGTCACAGAGGTCACAGGTCACGGGTCAGAGTGTATGTAGATCTACTGCTATTACTGAACATATTCACACTTAAAACACTACAATATGAACAACTATGTCAAAGTAGGCACAATACCCTATCTCAGTAACTATAACTTTAGAGAAAGGTGTCATGGGCACGAATTATAAATGACTCATGCAACTTATTAGAGCAATAGTTAGTAGCTAAACTTGAAACTAGCATATACATCTTAGTATACAGTGATGATACATTGTGTGTGTGTTATAATTAGTTTACATTCATCATCTTATCATTTACAACTATTTCTAACAACTAAATAATAGTTAGATATATGTAATTTAAAATACAAATTAATATTTATATCTATGTATATGATCATAGAATATTTATATTTACTAATTTATATAATTATATCTATTTTTTAATAGCATGAGTTTTTATTAAACAAATGAAAATGGTTCCATCTAGAGGATTTGTACCATGAAGGTATTTGTAGCTAGTCTTGCCAAGGGTGTTCATATTTAGAATCGAGTTACAAATACAGACACACATTTATACATTTATTAAAATAAACGAAAATATTACATTTTATAAATTGCAATTTAATAGATGAATTTACATTCTAGATAATTTATTAAATTTAGAAATATCCATAAATACTTTTTATAATTATAAGCATTTGAAAAAATTCTCCATTAGGATGTTGGTACTTTGCCCTATTTTAATCTATACTATTATTTTATAAATATATATAAATTAATAAAATATATTATACGTAATTTAGACGATATCAATTTTAATTATGTTTATATGTATCTGTAAGCAATATCATGTGTATATCATGATGTTTAATTTAGAATACATAGTGATTTAATGATAACATATTCGTATTACCATTATTATGATTTGAAAACTATTTCTATAAATAGATATATTACCTGAGTTCCGCTTCCTCCATTTAAACATCGGTGAGTAATCTGAGTATCTTTGTAGAGGTCACTGCATACCCTCTATAAGGTCATATGTTGCATGTTAGTAATGATATTAGTTTCATAATTATAGAAATATAATTCAATGTGTAAATGATTAATATATAATTAATTAATAATTACAATTAGTAAATATCTATACATATATATATAATAATAAAGTATATATATATATATATATATATATATATATATATATATATATATATATATATATAAAGCATTGCATAATTTAGTATAGAATATAATTATAAAATATGTATCAAATATTTATCAAAATTAATCTATTTGTTATACATAAATTAATAAAATAGATAGCTACGTAATCTATTATTAATGAAATAAAACATTAATTTGATTGGCTAATTCCCTGGAAGGTACTAGAATCATACAGTAGGGCCTATTTGACTTCTGAACGTATAATTCTTTGTAGGCAAGGATTCTCTCCATTATAGGCAGCAGATAGGCAAGAGTTTTTCCACTTCCTAGATAATTAAATGTATTATAGAAAGAATAATTACTGAGTAAACCTACTATTTATAAAAAGTTATATTAAAAGTAGAATTCCTTATAAAAATAGTTATAAGAGATTTATGCCTGAGTGAATAAATAAATCAATAAATTGTTAATGAAATATGAATATATTCTACTAGTAACATTAATGCAAAGAAAGTGAACAAGCAAATGATGAACACAATGATATTATAAAAGATATATATATATATGTATATATACAAAAATGACACTTTTATCAATTAACAACATAGATAAACAACATTGCATCATTGATTATGGTATAGGTCAATAAAAACAGTGTGACTTTCATGAAAACATAAAGAAGTTACTTCTCAGTATATCTATGGTTTAGATTATATATCGCAATGAAATAGTGGGTTATCTTAAATTCTAATACATTAAAATACCAACACCGAAACATTATGAGCAATGTTTATATGTTGTATTGTATATATATATATTACTATTATTTTTAGTACATTAAACTTAATACTAATAAAAATATTAATTTTATATTTTTACATAAATTTATATTATCATGATTCTACTGCAGTACCTTTATCATAATGTTCCACATACTACATTTAATTGCTTATCCACTTTCTTTATATTAATGACTTGTATTATTCAAATGATGTAAACAATATATTATATAATCACTATGTGTATTGCTAACAACTAAAGTCGCACTGAGTTATTACTAGTAATTGTATTATATGATGCTGTACATTACTATGTACTGCTACTGATACTGTAACCACTAGTGTGTACAGTTGTGGAGGGAGGTGGGCTATACTTGTACCTGTTTCTGCTGTGCATAGTACGTTTCTGTGATGAGCTATGTAGGGTAGTGTATTCACCTGTGTGTGATGTGGGGGTAGTGGGTGTTAATAGGGGTGTGGAAGGGGAGGGGTGTAGTGTGTTCACATGTGTGTGATGTGGGGGTGGTGGGTGTTAATAGGGGGTGTGGAAGGGGAGGTGTGAGGTAGTATGGGATGGAGGTAGGTAGAGATGTTGTGTATAAGGGAGGTAGGTTAATAAGTAGGGAGATAAGGAGGAAATGATATTATATAATGTAGGGAGGGGAAGTAGGCAAGGAGGTGTATACTGTACTAGGCAATTTAACCAGACATACACAGAGAGAGAGAGATAAAGAATAGTAACTGGTCATATGATACTGTATCAATTGTTGCTAATTATAAATAAATAAGAATATAAACATTCACAACATATAGTGTTAATGCTAATGCCTATCAATACAGATCTAGTAGCCCCTCTATAGGCTAACACACATGCCAACCTGAACAGCAGTAGGAGTGCTGATACCCGTAGTCTTCAGAGCTTGTATCAACCTTGTGTCTAGGCCAAGGTCGGTGAAGGTCATGCGATCTTGAAGTGATGGATTCTAGGGAAGAAGCGGATTTATTATAGATTATGATATACATGTGTGTTTGAAATTATTATTTTCACTACTGATATTTCAAATATTATATTTATAAGAAAATAATTCAATGATTCAATGATTAATAGTTATACATGAAGGTTAATTTGGACAAGCATATTGTGTAATTTTATATTTTGTGATTACATTATATTTATTAATATAATTAATGTTAATAAGTTATAATGTTATATATGAATAATTTTTAAATTAGATAATATGTATTGGTTTAGTAACATATAATCTACAATACTATAGTATATATACACTAGTAAGATAATATATTTATAATAATATTAATAGGATTTAAAAATAAATAAATATTTAATTACCAATTAAAATTTAATATTTTCATAAGTTTAATTAAACATTATAACAATCTCTTCTAAAGATAAAATGGTACATTGTACATAATCTCATGCCTTCTATAGTTTTGAAGCTAAATGAGGCATGAGATAATATCATGCTCCTCTTTACATGTGAAATATTCTATTGCTAATGCTTCATAGATTTTCCAATAGAAAATAGATGTGTTGGTTTTTTTGAATGCAAAATACATTAATTATTATATATTTGTACATATTTTACATTATTATTGTATTATAGTATAATATAATTATATCATATATTTCATATGTAAATATATTCTTAACAAATGATATATATTAAATAAAAGTGTGAAAGCTATGGTAACAATGTAAGTTCACAATAGCCTATACAAACCCATACTCCACTGCACTACACTGTAGGGTACATAGGTATACAGACTGTGTAAACGGCAGGGTACATAGATATACCCTACAGTGTGTACAATGTAGGGTACATAGGTATACAGACTGTGTAAACGGCAGGGTACATAGGTATACCCTACAGTGTGTACAATGTAGGGTACATAGGTATACAGACTGCAGTGTGTGCCACACATGCTCCATACAGTCATTAACAATAGACTATTCAATAAAATAACATCTTTATTGACAATAGAATCTATTCAAATAAAACAGATGGCCAGTTTACAATGTATTTATTACAGAGCTAGAGAGAAATTTCTCTCTAGCTCTATGGTATGTATTAACAATTTCATAGAATTTCAATGACCTTCTATTTCATATTACCTACTGAACTCTGAACTTCATCTAACAAACTCAGTATTAATATAACTTGATTACAGGGAACATATTTATAACATAATTATAGTTATTGTTGTGTTTAAAAGATAACTGGTTAGTATCAGGGTTATGATTAACATGTATAATACACTCTCATACATACATATCATATAGTTATATTAAGATATACCCTATATTCATGAATGTTGTTAGCATGTTCCTGGTTGATATCACCACTTCCAAACACAATATCTATTATATAAAGAAAAGTTAGTCACACTAGATAGGGACCAGTTATATGTGTTGTTTTTATAGTTACATTATGTATACATATCGACATTACATGATCTCTTTACCGTATTCACTAAACACAATATAACTGTATCCTATTTGTATATAAATAAAGTAAATCAAATAAAAACTAAATGTGAATATTATTAAATGTATATTATTGCATATAATAAATATAGTAATTAATGTATACTTACAGATGCTCTAGCATTAATTGTGAAATAATCTCCTTTAGATCGTGGGTTTTTCCATCCATTTGATGCTAGATTCTCTGGGCTGAAATTAGAATATTTTTGTCCCTGCGGGGATTATAATATAGTATTTATTATTTTATAATAATTCATATTTAATCTTTAAATATATAAATTTATAATTATTTATTGATATTTCTAAATTTAAAAACCCACAAATAATAATACATATCTGCTCAACACACGAGACTGACTTATCACACAGAACAGTGGGTGAGGTACCTGATAATGATCAAGTTTCTTATTTCTGCACGAGATGGTGGGAGCCTGGTTGTTTCTTCTGATGGGGTAGCTCTTCTGCTTAGGTTTACTGGCCTTCCTCACAATGTCTGATACCAGCTTCTGAGGAACTGTAATCCTAGGAGCACTCTGAGAGAAGGTAGTATAGCTCTGAGTGTATGTTCATACAGCAGTGACTACATCAATACTAACTGATTACTTATGAATTATTACATAATTAAGTACATGTTATGCAATGATATTGTTATCTCTTTCACTTTTCTAAATTCATTAATAATTTAATCTGAATATAAATAATAATAAGTTGTAAATTATCACATAATAATTACAGACAAATTCATGTAATGATTAAATAATCTGTTGTAAGTTTTCTGATATGTTAATGCTAAATAATTTATAAATAATAAAGCAATAAATAGGTATTAATAATAGAATAAGATAGGGTACATTTCTACAGATACGAAAGAGAATAAAGAGAATACTTGATGATTTGATTATCAGGTGGCCAAGGATTACATGTATAAATAATGATGTAGTAAATCTAAATTAATGATAGTACTATATGCTACAATGATAGTTAATTATACTCTATAACAATACTGTTAAAACATGCTATTGTAACTGTGCGGCAACTATTCACTGTGTACTGACATTGAAACAGTTCCGATGTTGACTCACGACCTTGACACGACCTATAGCTCCCCCTAGTGGTCTCCGTTCTAACAACAGAGAACATATGTAGGCTATCTTGCGTCGATACATCACAACCTATTTAGGATGTCATCGTCATCATCGCATCGCATTGCTGATGTCATAGTAATAGAGTTATATGTAAGTTAGGTTCAATATTATACTTGTTGCTATAGATAACAGTATATATATATATATATATATTTGTTGTATTTCATTGACTCTTAATTCATAAACTGGTCATATTTTATATCGGGTAATATGGATGCATTTGCTGGCTCCAAATGTTACCAGTGTATATACTATTGGGCCAATAGTATTGGCAAAAGTATATTCCCTAAAGTGTTGGACATGATGAACCTACATTCGGAAAGTTGATATACTAGTTGATGATTTATTTTAATAATTGAATTTTGTACTCGCTTTATTGTTTTTAATTATATTCCTATATAATTTTTTCTCCTCGTAATCATAAATGGGTGAAAGACTTTATAATTTATAGATATGATTTGATGAAGGAGGGATTGCATAGATTTGAGGAAGGAAGGATTGCATAGATTTAGGGCTGAATAGCGTTAAGTTAATAATATTGTTGAGTACCCTCTTTGTGAGTATAGATTACAAGATAATCTCTGGTACTCTCCTTTGAGCAGAAATTGTATTTACTTTCTGAATTCAATACATAATATATTTTCAAAAATTAACCTATTATTTAATTTAATCAGATCATTTAATTTGATAATTAGAATTGTAAATATATTCATTAAATATTTATAATGGATTCAAATTAAATGTAAATGTACAACAATTATACATTTTTATAAATTATGAATTGTATTTATTTGATAATAATACTAGTTTTTTTGTATGAAATAATAATAGTAATAACAAAGGTGTGTGCTAAGGAAAGATATAACACTCAGGTGAAATCATGTAAATCTATTTTGTATACAAAAACCAACAGCGCCATCTAGGTAGGGTCAATTTTAGGAACTATATGTTGTTTATAATGTAAATTTGTATCAAACTATGTACTTTTAAAATAACAAATAATATGCTTTACATTATTATTTTTATTATGATAACTAAGTGTTCATTACTAATATATAACAAAGCAATAGAATATGTTTGTTTTAAATACTATAAATATCTATGTGGCGAGTAAAAACTACTTTGTATTACATGTAATTTAATAGAGCAATGAAAACATTGTTGTATGCAAATCGTGGCAAACCTAATTAATTTCGATACTGCTGCTAGCAGCGGGATGTATGAATACTAATCACGTAGATAAGGAGTGTGTGTAATATGTGTAATATATAGGGAGTGTATGTGTAGTGTCAGATATCTTTTGCTGTTATATCTTTGCATTGCCATCTTGATACGCTAACTTGTTTCTTTTTAATATTACACTCTTTAGTTCCGTTCGCATTTTTTTATTTTAAGATATGCCAGATTCACGAAAATGTAAACAAAAATGTTAATTTGATCAAAATGTAGGCCTTCATTATAAATTAACCCAATTAACCTACTTGAACTCTACACCGATTGACATAGTGTAACATTATACTATATTCCGCTCCATAGCAGACATATACATATGCATATATCAGAGCAGATTGGTAACCTAATATAGTGTAGTACTCTACTATGAGATGGGCTGTATCGCTGATACTTTGTATCCAATATTACTGTATTTATATAAAATGAATGTATGTAATATAATAATATTTTATATATTTATATATATATATATATATATATATATATCAGTAAAGTATACACATATATTATTAATAGTGTTACACAGTGAACATATAAATGGCCTATTTCTTTACATGAAGATTATTACACACATAATAAATAATTTAAAAAAAAATGTTTAAATAATAAATGTTTTATTTAAAAAATAGATTTGTAGATGTATATATATACAATATGATATGTAAAAATATTATAGGTTAAAAACATATATAAAACATCAAAATTGTAATTTTAGAACACTACCTAATTCTAATAAAACAATTATTATATTATAACACTGTTTTTCTATAATAGTTATTATTTATCAATTTTAATTAAAAACAGTATTATCAATAATATCTTTATTTTCATGTCAACTAGCGACACCTGTTGGTTTTATCGTACAAATGCTATTGTTAGTGGTCGTTGGCATTATTCTAGAATAATTCCAGAGCGGCATTTCATTATAAATAATATAGACAATTTTTAACATCAATTATTTCAGAATATTTGATATTCTTATGAAATTTACTATTTCTCAGTCAATAATTAACTAAACTTAGTCAAATATTCACAATATGTTTAATATTATACGTATATTGTATCTACATGAAATATTTGTGATTAGATATAGAGTTGATAATAAAATTTAAAAAATAAATATTTTATTTTGATAAAATTTAAAAAAAAATTTAAAGTGCAAATATTTTCAAAACTAATATTACAATCATTTAAAAATTCTGTAGAATAATTAACATAATATATCTTAATATTATACAGAAACTATATTAGTTATATATGAGATTGGTGCTTTTAAAATTTAAATATATTATATTATATATATATATATGTAATTTATTCACAAACAGCATATTGTTTTGGTCCGTTTTTTAATAAAATGATCATGACATAAAAATAAAGGTATTTAATATAAAAAATGGAGGATATATTCGATACAGACTCTGTATTATTACTCAACCCATGTCAAAAATCTTGGTGTTATATTTGACAATACTTTTAATTTTTACAGACAACTGTCCCACATAACAAAACTATTAAACTATCAACTACATTCACTACGCCTTATTCGTCATTCAATATCAATATCCACTGCTACTATTATAGCTTCTGCTTACATCCTACCTCTATTCGACTACTGCAATTTTATCCTTTACAATACCCCCTAATCGTATATTACTAAACTCCAAATTCTTCAAAATTCTATAGCTAGGTGTAAATTCAAAATACTCCCATACTCATATATCTCCATTCCTAGTTAAACTCCACTGGCTACCTGTACGCCATAGAATCCTATATAAAACTCTACTACTGGTTTATAAAGCAATCCACCATGACTCTACTGACTACCTAGAATACCTACTCAATCTTAAATTACCAACTAGTACCACTACACGCTCCACCAATACGTTTCTACTTCAACTCCGTCCTAAACACAACTTACATTCAACTAACACTCGCGCATGGGCAATATCCGTCCCATACTTCTGGAACACTCTCCCCCACATCTATCCGTACTACACCATCAACTCCAAACTTCAAGAAACTACTGAAAACCAACTTATTTAATATGAAACATTAACTTCAAATATATATGGACGGCCGATTGCCTTATAAGAAAGTTCGCAGTCCGAAAACCGAAAAATGTAAAAATATAAAATGTATGTGTATCAAATATTTCCTTCATTTTTTTGATTACGATTTATGAGGTCAAATTTAAAATATTCTTTTTTACAAAATATTATAAACTAATATGAATAGTGAAAATATAGTATATATTATATAAGATTATCTTAAAGATATATATATATATATAAATTATCTGTTATTATAATTTTAAATTGTATAGCGATACATTTAACATATTTTAAATTTGACCTCAATAATTGTAATAAAATAAATGGGGTCACATTCAATATTGGCGAATATGATTATATGATAGTATTATAATAAAGTATATATTATACTTTAATCGTTTACAATATATTCCGATATTATTTCGATATAATTAGCTCCCTCTAATTTTCCTGCTAATTATATCGAAATAATATCGGAATATATAGTAAACGATTAAAATATATACTATATCATATAGTATATATATACTATTATAGTAACTATATAATATAATGATTATAATAATATATCTAGATGAAATATCTTGAAAAAGGCCGCCGATTATAATTTCAATGTTAAACTTTAACTTTGTTAGGCTAACACTGTTAAAAGTAGGCGGTACTTATATGCCACTCTTATGTTACCCATTACTCCACAATTTAAAATATTTTTACCGAATCACACATATGTATATATAATAAAATACATAGACTTGTATGACAAATGCGGTACGCAAATCATATAAAATGTGATATTATAGGATTATGGTCAAAAGCTTCGCGATTTAAACGCCCGCAAACTTGTTTATTGGAATTAGTGATTTTACAATAGCGTTTGATTGGCCATTATAATTAGAGCATTTCTATTTATAGACTATCATACATGAAACTGCTTATCATTAATTATATATATATATATGTGTTTTATAAATTCACTCAGGATGTAATGCAGCTAAAAAGACCTAGCAATAGCAAAACTAAACCCAACCAAACCAAACCAAACAAGTGAATATAACTAACAATATAAATATAAATATTTGTACAAACAAACATATGTTTGCAGCGCATATGCGCTATTGTAAATTCACTAATTCGAATAAACAGTTTTGCGGGCGTTCAAATCGCGCATCAATCGCGAAGCTTTTGACCAGGTATCATATTATATATAGGTTAGAAGAATGCCAGTAATCTCGTACGAGGTAATCCCGTACGAGGTAATTTCGTACGACTTATTTAGTAATCTCGTACGACTTATTAAATTTAATTTATTTCATAATTATACAGTTCTTATACGAATATATATAATTATTATAATAATACAATATATTATTATAATAACTTATTATATATTGATATAATAATTATATCAATATATAATAAGTTATTATATATAATCGTATAAAAACTGTATTATTATGAAATAAATTAAATGTAACAAGTCGTACGAAATTACTCGTACGAGGTTACTGGCTACCAGTAATCTCAGATTAAATCTCAGATTTAATCTGCTATGTTAAAATTTAACATTGTTAAATATTCAATTTATTTATAATATCAACTTTCTAATTTTAATTTCATATATTGATATAATATAAAATTCATGATATATATTGATATGTACAATTATACTAATTATTTGATACTCGGCATAGATTATATACAAGTATTTTAATAATACAATTTTTAAATTTAAATAATACAATTTATTTACATTATCATAATCATTTGAACTTCAAATTTCGTAATCTTTGATGAAAAGATTATAGAAAATATACATTATCTAAAAATTATAAATAAATCCATTGCACAAATATAATATATCAGTTTAAAAAAAGCATTCTCCTAATTATAGATTTAGTCTAAATCCTTTAGATTATCAGTTGCTATTATGAGGCTATTACTGTTTGCTGGGCATATTCTGTTTGCTGGGCATGATAGAATTCTAGTATTATATAACTTCGGTTATATGAGGTCTTGATATTATGCTATTATTAGAATTATTAGCAGCATAATATCAATACCTCTTAGGGTTATAGGAGGTCTTGCTAGTCTACCCCAACATTTATTTATTGTTAAAATTCTCAATAAAAGTAATTTTTTGAATAATTATATACTATTTTTATCAACCTACTTATAATGTTATATTCATATTATGATGATAGACATATATAATATACTTTTTTATTATTAAAAGTAAATTTACAATGTAAATTCCTATCTATTTTTGAATATGGTTTCGTTTTCTAAATTTTTGGTTTTCGATTATATTTTTAATATATCTGGATGATTAAAAGTAGTTATTCCGAGCGAAATGGTAATTTTCTATGAAGGGAACTATAACGGTCTACTCTACACTGTACATATGTTATTATATATGATTATATCTAGACATATATTTGTGTAAAACACATATAGGTTATATGTAACACCTACATATATATATATATATATATGTACATTGTACATTGTACACTGTATACAGTCATATAGGACCAGTGTATACAATGTAGAAGTTTAGGACATATATTACTATGTAGGTGTATAATCTACAACTAGAGTTATCCTAAAGGATGAGGGTGTCATAGGTCATACATATGGTCCTACATATGTTATACATATAATTGTGATTTTAAATACTCTTGTTTTTAGTTATAATATAATTTGTATTCATGATTTGATTATATTGTTGAATTATTAACCAATAGATATTGTGTAGTATATATGTACTTATATATATGTATACTTAATATATGAATGATAGTTATATCATAGTAAATTATTATATAGTAGACATAGGGTAAAGTATCCGATTACCGACCCCCTCCTAATACCGACACCCTCTTGTATCTCAGTAACTATAAGAGATATCAAAAAATGTTATATATATATATAAATTGTATGTAATTTAATGATAAATATAAATAAGTATTTTGTTTTAATAAATATTAAAGCCTACAATTATTATTTGATAAAATGTAATATTCTGTTTTTAATTTTTAAATATTTGAATAATAATTTAAATCATTGTAAATACTTTATTAATTAAAAGAAAACGTAATACTGTGCATAATATTGTAGTTCAATACAAATGATATAACTATTATACAAATAATTTAATTTGAATAACTATTAACTAATATATCTTAATTATAGCAACCATAGAGCTAGAGAGAAACCCATATTATTGTCCTATAACCGACCCCCTAAATTACCTTAATACCGACCACATGTGATGTATAATATCCAATCAAAATAGATCCGTATTTTACTTTAAAATATGTCATAAGTTGTTTGTGTATCATCGATATCGATTTAGGATTCATGATTACAGTTGATTATATACATACTAATTAAATAAATATTAAATAATAATATAGGCAGCCTATAATAGGCTACACTATTTTAATATAATTACTATAACGTTTAAATTTAAATTTAATATTACTATTTAAACATAAATTCAATAACAAATAAGTGTCATGCATGTTATAATTAATTATATTTATGTATATCTACTATTTTATTGGATATATAATACTATAATTATTTATACCATGATTATTTTATGGGGTCGGTAATAGTATAAGGGGGTTGGTATTAGGCACATGTGTCCGATTACCCTGTTTATACTTGTAAATATAATTATATCAAAAATTTAAAATCTCCATACATTTTCTTCAAACATTTTATATTGCCATAATATTACCCTAATTACAAAATTTCAAATAAATATATTTAATATTGAATAAGTTAATACAAATAATCATTTAGGGGTCGGTAATCGAAGACTTTCCCTTATATTTAAGTAGATTTTTGATGTATACATATATATATGTGTGTTATGTAGATAAAGCTGTACAATGTACATCTGTATACATATTTATATATATACATATATTGACTTAACTAACATGTTTATTTATATATGAAATGTATATATATATATATATATATATGATATATAATACATATAAATACATATATAACGAGGTTCTATAGAAATCAGCCTTGGGTAATCAGATTACTAAGAAACTGACTGTATTATACATATAACCAGGCATATAACCCCCCCCATATAACCCCCACCCGATATAACCCTAACCTATAATTACGTCACTGTTTTTATATCTATAGCCATGCATCATTAATTATTTCTAATAATTAATGAATATACACACACACACGTATATATATATATATATATATATATATATATATATGACCTCTTCTAACATGTACACACCCTGATATATTGATGTTTGTCATTATAATTACCATCACATGAAAAAAGAACACAATACTCTTCACAATCAGAATATTATAGTAAAAAATGAAGTTACCATTTCAATGCTCTCCATTCATGTATCGATCACAATCGTAGCTTTCAGCGTTCAGATAATGTATTATAACACTGTATACTATACAGTATTGTAATACTGTATTGTAATGACTAGAGGATATATTCTCTACTTCTATAGAGATAGAATCAACTCGCTGGAAAAACCAAGGTGGACACGTAAATAATAAAAACATATATTAAACACATCTCTTTATAATTGAATATATGTAATAATAAACTATATATAACTAATAATATAACCTAAAGATATATCCTATATATATATATATATATATATATATATATATATTAATAACATTGTATACATATAGGTATACCTACAGTGTACACATATATTATAATATATCCTTCTCCTACTGCATCTAACTTAAGTCAAACTTAACTCACCTAATTAGGTGTACTTTTTGATGCTACTCTTTCCATCATTCCTTATACTACTGCCATCACTGCAAATTATCATCTATTTAGAATTAGAAAAATACTAAAATCAATTACTGTATATCATACAAAAACTCTAGTTAATTCCCTTGTACTATCACGTATAGATTAGGTTCTGTTTACTAGATTACTGTTCATCATCCTTATCAATCTTCCATTATCTCTCCCCTAAATCGATTTATTCGTTCATCAATACATACAACCAGAGCTGGGCACGATACTCAAAAAATGTATAATAGATAAAATTACAATTACACACTTTTTTCTTATAATAGATACAACTACAATTACTTTAAAAAAAATAATAGTAGATACAATTACAAATACAGAATTTTCTTAGTAGATACATCTTAGTAGATACAAATACATTATAATTATATAAAATATATATAAACATATAGATTTATAAATTATATAGATATATATTATATCATATAATATATATGTATATATATATATATATATATATATATATATATATATATTCATCGATGTCGAATTTGATAGTACATATCAAGGTACATTACACGGAATAATATCCCGAAATGTTTGCTAGAAAGTGCTTTTCTAGACATTGTAGTGGGACCCCTTTTAAGTCACTATATTTCCCGAAAATTGTCGAAAAGTAATGGGACAATTCACTACATTCTCCTTAATTTATCAGCTGCCTTCTATACCCTTGCCCATAATATCCTTATAAATGGACATTGATATCTTATATCGGAATATCTGGTACTTCACTCGATTGGTTCATCTCATACCTAACTGGTCATTTGTTTACGAAATTAGCATAAATTCACTAATTTCTAAACCTCGTAAAGTTACTCATAGAGTACCTCAAGGTCTGTCCTTGGTTCACTCATATTCAATATCAATCTACTTCTCTTATTTAAAATTATTGACAAATACCACTATAGACTATCGACTATCACTCGTATACAGATGACATATTACACTGTAGATTGATTGACCCTAACAATGCAATACATTTACTTAACAACTGTATTACTGATATAGCCTACATAACTGGCTCACCAAAAACTCCTTATCACTAAACTGTCTTAAAACTGAATCATTGCATATTAAAACATCTACTACTGTATTCCTTCCACCACAAATTACCATTAACAATTTGAGTATTTCTTATGCTAATAAAGTAAAAACCCTTGGTAGCCTATATTAATCGACCCAACACTAAAATGTCACATTCCGACTATATCACTATCACAGTCAATTAACTACATACTTCAAAACTTACGAACAATAATACCCTTCATTAATTTTAATACTGCAATCTTCTCGCTACATCCCTCATTCTACCCCACATTGATTACTATAATTCCTGTCCATATAGGGACATATATGCCTCCTCACAATTTAATAAATAAACTCCAACGCCTTCAAAACACAGCTATCCGATTTATATATTTTTCAACATAGATAAACATTCCAGACAACATATATCTCCTCTAAGAACCAACTTACATTGTCTGCCAATAAAATCCTGTATAATTTATAATATTTCACTCATCATACATTTATCTACTCACTATAACACACCAGACTATCTCGACAACTTACTAACTCCCAACATAATTATTTACAGCAAAAAAAATAAACAAATTCAAATTAAAAACTCCAGTTCTATCATATTTAACATCTCCCCAACATAAATCTTTCTCCGTTCATGCTCCAAAAATCTGGAATGATCTACTTCACCATATCCGGTCAATTGACTCAACTGAAATACTCAATTTAAATCTCAAAACATGCCGTTTTCTCAATAAATACATTAAAAAGCACGTCCGAAAACTTCAATAAAGAAGTTGATGGAAGTGCTTAAACGAATTAGGTAACTGGTAACAAGTAACTAAAATTATAGTTAACTTGCTAGAAAATAACTTTCTATCGAACAATTCCGGACATTATTTCCGGAAAAACTGGTTGTGGGATACCCCTTTTAAAAGGACATATTAAATACTTACACCTTATAAAGTGTTCTTCAATACATGATCTAGAATAAATTTAATGACATTTAATTATACCAACGATAAATCTTTTAGTGTACACTGGTTGTACACACGCTGGCATGCCAGCGTTTATTTCATCTGAAATTATACTATAGAGAAATATACATTATTACAATATACTATTTTTCAACTCAAAATAATCAGCGACCTTTAATTTCGAATGTTCAACACGAATATAGTAAATTATCAAATATACAGATAATAAATTATTAATATATTATTAATTATTATTATTTAGATTAATCATATTTATTAAAATGATTTTATCTTTCAAAGTAATATATAATTTTGAATTATAAATCAATTAGTATATAAAATATATTATATAAATAATGTCTTTGTTTTCAATAAATGTATATAATGGTTTTTGATAATATCACTATAATTGATATATCATAATTTTTAACAATGAATTAATTTCAATATTTACAAAATATATTTGATTACAAATATATTGATGATTTATATTATGATAATATAACATATTGATACAAAATACATATGATGTCCAAATGATATATTATTTAGTAAAATGTATCTATTTAAATAATTGTCTTAGTAGATACGTATCGTAGATACTATTTATGACTAATAGATACGATTACAAATACTTTTATAATTTTTATAATAGATACAAATACAAATACAAATGTATCTACGATACTGATTTTTTGCCTCAATAGATACTGTATCGGCGATACTGCCCAGCTCTGCGTACAACATATAACCTACTTATTCGAGATCATTCCTCTACTTCCTCATACCAACACTTACATCTATGGTTCATATTTAACAAACTCTCTGTTTATCGCATACTATATATTGTTCATTCCTCGATATACTCTTCAAAGTGCCCCATCTATATTTCTGCTTCTATAGTATAAAGAACCTCCCTTCCATCACTTATAAACCATTAATCTCATTTTCTATCTATAGGGGTATACCCCTATTCTACGTCCCTCAAAAATGAATACTCGGGCACTGAGTTATATTGGTCCTAAGCTATGGAATTCACTCCCACCCTATATTAGATTCATAAAATCGCATAAAACATTCATGAAATATCTGTAGAATTTCATGAAATACTAATATTGTTTGTCATTATTATTTTATTTATTAATTTACGTACGTCTTATTTATTTTATTTTATTATTATTAATGGTATTTATTGTTTACCTATTTTTATTATTTGTATTCTATATATACACTTTTGAATAATTATTTAAGATTTATTTAAGTGTCTAAATAAATATTCAATCAATCAATGAATCAATAAATATATATATATATAGATATTACAATATATTACTATATATATATAGTTTATGATATCAATACCTCCTATAACCTATGTGGTCTTGATAATATAAATATATAAATATATATATATATATATATATATATATATAAACTATTATATAACCGCGTGAGTTCACTTATTATGTAATGCATAAAAATGGAATTATAAATTGCCTACTTAATTATGCATTAATTCATTATGCATAAATGGCAATTGTCTTCTAAACAAATATCATGTAGATCACCTACATTATACAATGTAAATTATACGATGTACGATGTACGATGTACATCGCCTTTTATTGTTTACGAATAGTTATTTGTAATGTTATGTCATCTTTCTTTATATCATTGTTGTATACATGATCGTCTACATCGGTCATTGTGTACATTATACATGTGTATATTCAATACCTCCTATAACCTCGAGGTTATAGGAGGTCTTGGTATATTATAGTCTATTTTGTATATATTCCATTATAACTATAGATGTTAATGCATACATTTTAGAATGATACTATTCTATTTATATATATATATATATGCATACAATATTTATATAATATTATAATTGATAATAAATAATACAACTGTACACTGTCAACTGTACACTGTCCAATGTACTGTATACACTGTCCACTGTACACAATATGTACACAATGTACACACAATGTACACACAGTACACACTACGTAATATGTGAGTAATACTTACTAATTATGTTTTGGATCTATAGATCCACTAGATAGGTACTACTATAGTAAACTAATTATTTCAGGTATATAAATTATAAACACCATTATACATTATGATACATACCTATATTCTACCTAAACTATTTTCATTTTATTTTATAGCCATCTTAACATGTGAACAGCGCTTAATTATTATTAATTTATTTCATATATATATATATATATATATATGTGTGTGTGTGTGCTGTGAAGTTTGCGTACAATACAATGAATATATAGCTTACAAAGCACAATATAATGTTACATCACGACCATTGACGTCATTATAGTGACTAGCAGCGGTGTTCAGTAATTGTTGACCACTACATGGCCAAATAAACGCCTACGATAACTTGAGACAATGAGAACTCGAGATCACGACTTTGTGATTCATCGATGATTCATCGATATTGTATTTACCACGCCCCTTTAATCACGTGCACACCTCCTGATCGTGACTCACTAATTATCGTGCTGGTGATTATTTTACATATAGCAGGGTATACCATAGTGTATATATATATACAAAAAGTCACTATAGTATACTATGGTGGCTTTTTTAACGACCTTTAAAGTGCACCCACATGGGTGGATTCGAATCTAAGGAAGGATCCTTACTAATGAAGGATCCTTACTAATTATTTTGTTATCAATATATGAAATAAGAACAATTTAATAAAATACATCTACTAATTTATAATAAATAAATAGGATTATGATATAATTTATTTTGAAAAAATCTGAATTTTTTGTGAGCAAGAATTTAAAATTGGGGGGGGGCAACAAATAATAGTGGGGAATTTTCCCACAAATTACCACTTAAAAAGGCATGGTACATTATACAATGGTCACTATACTATGTATAATGTACAATATACAATGTACACATTTGTGTTACACTTATACGTGATTGTATAGTTTTTGTTATTGTTATTTTGGTGGAGTCATTTCATCTTATCCAGGAACTTAGCTGAAGTTTCCACTTATAACCATATGGTTCTAATGTCACTTCGAAGCCGCTTTCATGTTAAGGCATCCATGGTTTTAACGAGAGCCGATCATTTATTTATACACAATTATATAATATCACGTCTGACAGGATGGGGCTTGAACCCAGTTCCTACTGTATGTGTGTCTGACGTCTTAATCTGTTTGGATACAGGTAGTTCATATTATGTACAATGACTACTAGTCATTGACTAGGAATCTGGAACATTTTGTATGTAGGGGGAACAACCAATACAAATAAATTGTGTGGTAAAAGTGTAGGGGGGACTAATACATAAGAGGTCCCCCTAGAATTTAAAGTGGGGGGGTGGGTATACCCCGTCCCCCCTGTTGCAGCGCCCCTAATAATGGCCATGGAGTTAAGTTTATTTCACATAACACCTTTCGTTGATATTTTACATACTTTATTTAATATAACTTTATATAATAAACTTGATATTATATGAATATTAAATAAATATTGTACATTTCATTAATTATTAAAAACATATACAGCAACAATACACTATTGTTAACCTAAACAATAGTTTGGCTCTAGTGGATATCTCGTATGTAGGGTGTATGCTATTGTTATATAAGTTATCTGCGTTAGCGTATTGTTAACGTCGATATAAAGAAAACCTCCTATACCGCGGTGATTGTTATTCACACTGACGTTGTGTACGTGGTACACTGTACAACCCACAGTGTACACTGTACAACCCACAGTGTACACTGTACAACCCACAGTGTACACTGTACAACCCACAGTGTACATTGTACAACCCACAGTGTACATTGTACAACCCACAGTGTACACTGTACAACCCACAGTGTACACTGTACAACCCACAGTGTACACTGTACAACCCACAGTGTACACTGTACAACCCACAGTGTACACTGTACAACCCACAGTGTACACTGTACAACCCACAGTGTACACTGTACAACCCACAGTGTACACTGTACAACCCACAGTGTACACTGTACAACCCACAGTGTACACTGTACAACCCACAGTGTACACTGTACAACCCACAGTGTACACTGTACAACCCACAGTGTACACTGTACAACCCACAGTGTACACTGTACAACCCACAGTGTACACTGTACAACCCACAGTGTACACTGTACAACCCACAATGTACACTGTACAACCCACAGTGTACACTGTACGACGTACAGTGTACGTCTGAATAACAATCATCGATGTAGGAAGTTTTCTTACACTGTACACTTTACGGTAGAAGAGACTGTTTTGGTAACTATTTTAGTTCCCTTCATAGAAAAGAGCCAGATAATTCAGAATAACTCCTCTTATTCATTCTAGATATAATTGACAAATTATAATTGTAAACAAATTCATAAAGCGAAACAATATTTTTAAAAAGATAGAAATTTACATTAAATATTTACGACAAAATTTAAATTACAAATATATGAAAGGATAAATTGTTTACAAGTAAAAATTTCCTTTTAGCATATGTAGTATATAAAAACATCTTTAAAAAATATTTAAAAAAATATGTTTTTAAATAATTAAATCGATATACAGAAATTTTAATTTAATTTAAAAAATTTTTCTAAATCGAATAAAAAAATTATCAATGGAATCATACATTTTTTTTAATATTTTATATGTCTATCATAATTATATGAATATAAAATTATAAGTATTATTATTAAAATAGCATTTACTTATTCAAAAATGACTTTTATTGAACATTTTAACAACAAATCAAATTTTCGATAAACTAATCGTTAAATATTTTTTGTTAGAAAAGTTATTTTTTATTATTATTATACCTCGAAAATATCCATTATAGGCTCACAACAAATGGTTATGCGTAATTAAAATAATTTATCAAAGAAATAATCGAATAAATTATATTAATTAAAAAATTAAAAAAAATTAAATCAATTTGAAATTTGTACGTCATTTTTAACTTTATTAATATTATAATATATGTATACACGTATTTGCCAAATAATTTTATTTTTATAATAACGCGCACTTGCACAAATACATAAAATACATTTATACATTTATAAGTAATATTTTTAATTTATAGAAATGTACATTGAATCATAAATGCAAATATTTCTTTATTAAAGTGCTTTTTGCTTTATCAATATTAACTATTTGTTGATGAAACTTCACAGCTATGTTTAATATAACATTTATGACCTAAATGTGAGCAACACTTTCGGTCTACCCTAGGGTACCCGTACACTGTACGTCGTATCACTTATAGGCAAGTACGACCTACATGCCTACAATGTATTATACCCTATAGGGTATTGTATACAACATTCACTGTATTGCATAATGTGTATACAGTAACTATTACGTAATCCAGGCTGACCACTAGGGACGTAATACGGACATCAGTAATGACCAGTGTATGGGTACTGGTGATTATAAACCTATCAGTTACAAGCAAACTAGGCCTAGTTATGTTAGCATTTCATAATATTATAACATATTTAGTAATAGTATGCAAGTTTCTAAAGTTATTAAAATATGTTATTAATTGTGTTATTAAGTGTAGCGGGATTAATCATAACTCACATATCGTACACATAGTGATACACATAGTGATACACATAGTGATACACATAATGATACGTTTGATAATATATATATTCTCAGAATATATACATATTGTCCTATAGGACTATTTAATAAAATTAATCAACACATATACAACAATATAAATATAAATAATAATGTATACTATATTAGTTGTATATATATATATATATATATATATATATATATATATATACTATACTTTGATATATCCTACTATATCATCATATCTATATATTCAACAAATACAAATGTCACATCACATTACATTATTAATTAGCAGCATGATTATATAATACAGATATTGCAGTTGTGTTGATATGTAGATCAATATATGAATGCTTATGTCGATCTATGATCCAAGAATCAATTATAATATAACTACAAATACCCGAAAACTAAAGACGCTACAGATAAGTGGACTGACATTTCTCTCATGTCCTATAGATTCACACGCATACGTCATTGTAAATAATATCGCCGGAAATGGTCAAACAATTGGTCAACCTAATTAATGGACGTACACATCTATCTAAGTCGTACACATCTATCTAAGCAATATACCCGTGCATAATGACACACAATACATTAGCACGCATACAGTGTATGGTGCAGTGTGGTACCACCAGCTCATCATAATACAGTGTGTGCGTATGTGTATGATGTATACTTAGGAGGCTTGATATACGCCCACATGTTACGCCCACAAGTTACGCCCCTTTACGATACAGCTTTGCTGCTATACTGTGTTCCTTTATTATCAAGGCGGGTTGTTTTTAATTACGATACGCTTCGATAAGCAAATACTACCACGTGACTACGGTCCGGTGATATATATACAGTGCATTCGATATGTAATTCATTAAACATTGATCATTAAACATGATTTCTTGTAAAGTTATAATACTTCTCGTATTGCTGGGAATATTCTGTTAGTATACTGTATTTTTATATATTTATATATATATATATATATATATATATTAATGATATAAATATTCGTTATAATAATCATTATAATAATATATTTAAACATAACTTTTTTAATAATTAAGTTATTACAAATATAATCTTTAGTCGATTTTCTTAAATTTAAATGTAATATACGAACACATTATTATTGATGTTAATTAAACGCATATATATATTTAAATATTATCCGTAAAATGTTAATTTTCCAATGGATCAAATATGAATATTTATGAATTAAACATTATATACCAGTATAATATACTATAGTATATCCATACTAATATACCAGTACACACACATGATGATGATGATGATATAGGTGCATGCATAACAACTAAATAGATAGATAAGCACGGAGATACAAGTAAAATACCCCTCGTATGTTACTGTATAATTATTAGTATCTACTATATACCTAGATACTATCTAGGTATCTATATATAGTTAGTAATATTACTGTTATGTATTGATGAATATATCTTGATTTATTGATTGATTCATTGAGTTTTTTGAGAGATATATAAATATATAATTAAAAATTGTAAATAATTAAATCATTTAATTTTTTAAACCTATTACATAATTATATAACTACATTAATTATAGTTTATTTATCTAATCTAGTAATAGGATGTAATGTATGTAATCATATTCAGTATTATAAGGGAGGTAAATCATATATACTGTATACAATATTTAATAAAGTAGTTGTGAGCGCCCTAATGTACACTCGTGTGTTAACTATGCTATCTCGATACTGTATTATAGTCAGCAGGCGCAGCATCAGCGTAGTGGTGGTGTAAGCACATGTGAGCATCACTATAGTGCTATGTGTGGTAACCATGGTTACTACCAGTGCTACCAGTGCTACAAGTGCACTACCACCACTACCACCGCTACCACATATATGTGATAACAACTAACCACGCCCACTACCACCTCCAGCAACAACGGTGGACACAAGGGGCAGACGTGGCCATCACACTAGACACCAGAACAAGCGCCACCTAGTGGATAGCCTACAACAGTGCCACCTATTGAACGGAACGTGTCTCCAGCGTAACGAGACGAGACGAGATTGCCCGAGATCCAGTTCGCGGGTGGTCGGAGTATGCGCAGATAACGATGACGTCATCACCGGTAGTGACGTCACGGGGATGGGCGTGGCTAGGTGTTGCGTAACACTGGACTCGTTGTGCGAACTGAAGAACGGAACTTGCGGACTCACACAGGTGTGTAGCACCAGCATACGCACAGTGTGCGGCTCGACAGTGTTCGTCGCACACTCTAACTCACACACATATACATGTAATATATATAGGCATGCGCACACTCTTAATGACGCACATATACACACATAAATACACATATATAAATACACACATATATATATATTTATATATATATATATATATATATATATATATATATACACACACATATATATACACACACATATATATATAATAATAATATTTATTTATTGAAATCAAAAATATATATATCGAATACAATACAAATAGCGGATACAAATGGGATCAACCGAACTATTGGTCCACCGGTCGAATCTACGGTCGTTTTCACGGTCATTAAATGACCGGTGGGGTCATATCTCCGGTCATATGAATGAATGAATGAAATCAGTTTATAGACAATTGTCTAAGGAGGATCATTGAAAGCTATAATTAGCTTTATTAAGTCGATACCTCCATAGTATATGAATATAATAGCTTTGGGACATTTATACAATAATAATAAGACTTGTGTACTAGAATTCAATATAATAAGAGTAAAGAAATATATATAAAGATATCTCCGGTCATTTATCCGGTCATAACTATTGGTCCACATGGTAATTATTTTATAATATATAGTGAAATTATAAAAATAATGATTTATTTATACCTACTAGAATATACGTATTATATTTGGATTATTATTTAACTTATATTTACTGATACCATGTATATTACAGTCATTTCTCCGGTCATAACTATTGGTCCACCGGTCATTTCGGTTTTTATAAAAATAATGATTTATTTATACTAGAATATACGTATTATATTTGGATTATTATTTAACTTGGATTATTATTATATTTAACTTATATTTACTGATAACATGTATATTACGGTCATATGACCGAAATGACCGGTGGACCAATAATTATGAACGGAGAAGTGAACGGAGATATGACCGGAGATATGACCCCACCGGTCATTTAATGACCGTGAAAACGACCGTAGATTCGACCGGTGGACCAATAGTTCGGTTGATCCTACAAATGGACCCCTACCAATAAGTCATATACATGTTATAAATAACTGTGAGGGGACCAGACAATACAATACAAATAGTAACATTTTTTTCTTATGTTTTGATTTATTGTTTATTAAGTTATTGATAAACATAAGAGAAAAACAAGAACTGCCTGGAGTCGAACCCTGGACCTCTGGCTTACTAGCTTTTTGTTGTCCCACTGAGCCATATATGGACCCCAGAAATATATATATATATATATATATATATATAATATAAAACTAGAGGTAAATAATTAAATATTTATTTAGTGTGATAATATTTATTACTTTAATTATGAATATTATAATATTTATATATAAATGTGGCATATATATATATATAATATTGTCATCTGAACAAATATTATATATATATATATAGAAACACATATAAAATAGCACGACTCGATTAATAATACATGAATAATAATAGTGGTAATCTAAATACACATGTCTATGATGATAGTGCACTCTGTCATGCGACTCCTAGTGTTGACTGTGTAAACAATAGCTGATGGTCGCTATTACACGTCACGAAGAGTCGGGTAATCGGGACCACTGTGGGTAATTCTCTATCAGTACTGCGCACGCGCCGCTAGGGTATGATCAATATTAGAGTGACTATGATAGCGAGGTGTAGGGAAGATATGTCTAGGTAGGTTGTTGTTGTTAACCAATATATACACGATACGCAGTGTAAGCTATTATAACGATATGCAAGATTATACATATATGTATATATATATATATATATATATATATATATATATATATATATATATATGTATACATATAAATAATTTGTTGTGTAATTATTCAAGGCGCAACTAAGTATTGTATGAATATCGATATCTGCAAGCACATGGCCCTGGCGATAATGCTTTAACTGTAACCGAGGCGCTTGTACACAACTAATGTATTCATCGCATTATTAGCCGTTAGTAATGTGATTACTAATGATGCTAGGGATGTTACTAGTGGTGGCGCTGTCGGTACTGCAACTAGTGCTGCCAATGAGCGTATGCGGCAGAAATAAGCATATTCTATATTGCATTTATGTCATCAATATTCAATCATCTAACTCTTGCGACTATATTATGTATGCTAATATTATAGTATGTAGTATAAGCAGTATAAGGGCGTTGGTATAAGCATGCTAATGTCGTATTCGTTTATATTAATCAGACACGCATACACATGTAAACATACGTTATAACACATACACATACGCATAGTGTACGTATCGTACGATGTACGGTACATACCTTATGCATAGAGTATACATGTATTATACCCCTATGTATTATTATATAGTTATATTTTCGAATATATGTTGAATTTAATCTATTAGTAACTTTACTCTTTATAAAGAATGTACATATATATATATATACTTATAATCTAATCAATCGTATTACACAACTCGATGTGACCTCTATATTGACCTATGACCTCTGCAGGATGAATGTTCCTCTCAGAACAACACCTTCTCTAGCAGATTGAGATGTTCCGATGGGTCGCGTTGTTGTAAACAGAATAAAGGTATGTATCTAGGCTATAGTACGGTTCTCTGATGAATCACTACAATGCGTCATATTCATAGTATGGTTCTCTGATGACTCACCACAATGAGTCATATTCGTATCGCTTTCTGGACAATGCAGCGTTAATAGCACGACGCTGTATACATGAGTCATATATGACTCATTTACACGTATTCGTTATAACTTATGAGTCATTTATTAGACTAAATATCTGCCGAATTCAAACTCATTATGTATGATACATTTATCACAAATACATACATATAATATATATAATATATTATATGTATATATAATATATATTTACGCATATATATATATATATATATATATATATATATATATATATACTATATATATATATGTATATATATACAAATATGTAGTATGTTTATAGTATTAATAGAACGTATAGGTTATATATACCTGATTATGAACATAATAGCATCAAGGACATGTCCTTGATAGCCTAACCTATATAACAGATAACTAGTTAATAACGGAATAAAGTGATAACACATTTACACATAAAGTTAATACGTTCTATTGAACATACTCATTAGAAGGACATAACAAACATCATCATGGAGGTCGTAAGGGTGGACCTAGAGGTCATCTGAAGGTTCGAGATTCTGAAGGTTGTTTGAAGGTTAACGGTACCTGTGAAGAGGATTGCAATGTTGAGGGAGTCATGCACATAGGAAGATGTTCTCATGGTGAAGGAAGGTGTTGCATCACCAAGGATATGGTAAGATAGTCTATTTAGCCAGTCTATGTATTATGTATTAGATATAGTATGTAGTAGCTGTATATGTATGTAGTATTTAGTTAGTTTATCATTTATGTTATATCGTAGTCTAGTTAGTTTTACATGTATTTAATATGTATATAATATTTGTACACTATTTCTTGATATGCTTAAACTATTATTTCTTAATTATATTATTACTTTTTAATATTATTTTTATATATATATATATATATTATGAATGATATATATTAATTTTATTTAAATATATACCAAAGAGATAATATACAAATCTATGTATATGTCTAATTTTATTTATAACATACAAATAAAATAAGTTATATATATATATATATATATATATATATATACATAGAAATTTATATATATATATATATATCATATCTATTTCTATTATGAATTAATAACTAAATACATAAATTATACCTGCACAGTTATGTTCGATGAAAGAAGGAGAATGTATGTCCAAGGATGAGTGTGACCAACTCGATAACATGAGGTCAAGTCGTTTGACCTGTTCCGTTGGGGTGTGTTGCCTTCCCAGACGTCGAAAGCGTCATAGACAAAGTAGTGAAAAAAGTAGTGAAGACAGCTCTGTCAGTGGTAGTAGCAGTAGCAGCACCGGCAATAGCAGTAGCAGCAGCGGTAATAGCTCTGTATCAGTAAGCAGTAGTAGCAGTAGCAGCAGAGGTAATAGCTCTGAGAGTACAGGTGTCAGTAGCCAGAACTCTAACGCAAATGTAACAAGCGAACAACTACCTGATGTTGTACCAGAAGATATTGTCTCCGCTGAGGTGGATGAAGATACTTTAGTGATCCTCTCTAACCTCAATCGTCGTCACTTCACCGATGTGCTAGTAGAGGATGAGATGTCCTGTAACACTATCCTCGGAACATGTGTCCTTGATAATGAAACTATGGTGGAATGTCCTAGAGAAGCGGGCAGAATTGTGGGACATTGCGAGGCTGGAGTTAGATCTTGTTGCGTTAACCTTGACAGCGCGTGTGAAATGAAGAACGGAACTTGTGGACTCACCGAGGTAAACTAGAACTACGATATCACTTGTATATAATTAGTGTAATACATTAAACTATTCCATATATTTAAATAGATAATCTGTTAGTGTATATACAGTTTATTGAAGTTGTAATAAATGTAACCTTTGTTGTTAATAGGACGAGTGTATGTCTCAGAACACGACATTCTCTAGTCGTCTGCAATGTTCAGATGGCACGAAATGCTGTCTTCCCAAAACAGGTTAATCATACAACTCTTGATTAATATGCATCTCTTGTTGGAGGTAGTCTCTTTTACATGTTTGCACGCTTGTATGTGTGTGTATAGATGTGTATGTGTGTGTGTATGCATGTGTATGTTTAATTATAACAAAATAATTATTAAATTAACAATAATAATCAGAATAGCAGTAACTTCCGTTGTATATTATTACTCATCAATACAACTTATAAGTTTATAACAATCCTTGATTTCACACTTATTTTTACTTAATTATTATTATAAATAAATATAATAATTTATATATAAAATAGTAATAATTGTTATGTAACAGGATTAAGACCGATACCTGACCACTCTAAATCCAGCGCTGAAAAAATCGATAACAGTGATGACTGTTTCAGGGATAATGGGTTCTGTTCGAATTTTTGCAACAAATATGAAACTAATAAGATAGGCAAATGTTCCGAAGGGGAGGGAAAGTGTTGCATCGATAAACCACTGGTTACACTATTTATAGATTGTATTACATTATAGATCTTAAATTGTTATTACCATTATAATGTCCTTATATATATACATATTGCATGTATGTGTATAAATATCATTATTACATAATATAACCGTATTATTCTCGACCAATCAGTGCGAAGAAGCCGGAGGTACGTGCACCAGTCGTAGAGCGTGTCCTTCTAAGAACAAAAATCATGATTACAAATGTTCATCCCGTAACGTATGTTGTCTGGATGAATCCTCAACCTCTTCCTCGAATGAATCCAGTGAATCCAGTGAATCGAGTGAATCATCTAGTGAGGAGAGCAACCCCCGAGGACACAGTGGAGGTGTAGGAGGTAGAGGTGGTAGAAGTGGTGGAGGAGGTAGAGGTGGTGGAGGAGGTAGAGGTGGTGGAGGAGGTAGAGGTGGTAGAGGTGGTGGAGGAGGTAGAGATGGTATAGGGGGTAGAGGTGGTAGAGGAGGTGGAGGAGGTGGAGGGGGTAGAAGGGACTAAGAGGATAGATGAAGAAAGCACTGGCATATATAACTGAGATAAACAAAGATGAAAATGATGACATTTATTAGTTGATAAATTAAGTTATATTTAAGTATACTTAACCTAAAGGTTTACCATGTTTATTATATTTCTATTATTACAATTTATTGATTATGATATGCATGATCATTGTAATTATATAGTATTAAATACTTTTAGAATATCCGCTTTTTAATAATTATTAATATATATCGTAGATACATTTTGTTATTATGTAATTATATGATTATATATTTATAAGTATTATTGATAATTTTATAATGTATACGACATATGCTGATATATTAAAAATATTATCAAATTAATGTTTACCTATGATACATATTTACTTTACTTAAATAATACATGTGATTAACATACGAGCACAATTCTATTTATTAATTTCAAATAAATCTAATATTCTCATCGTTACTATTGTTTTATATATAAATATATTTATAAAAATATAAATAAAATGGTAAATTTCATTTGAGATATTTGTATTTAATAATTTATAATATACCAACATAGGCAATTTATCAACATTATCAATATACTCAATATAATCATCATCATCATCATCATAATCATCAACATCGTCATCATCATCATCATCATCAACATCACCATCAATATTATCATTATTATCATCTTCATCATCATAGATATTAATGTCAACAGTATATAATACTTTCATAATAAATTAGCAATCATAAAATATGTAAAATATCCAAACATTATTAACAATATTTGTTGTTAAACTAAAAACATAACATATATTCCATAAATATTAATATTAAATTTTAGTTATTGAAACTAGTTTGAGTAATTAAATAAATATAATTGATATTTAGTGCGTTTACGATAACTTTGATATCACAGTCACATGATTATATTTATGTTTGGTGTTAGCATTGGTTAATGCCAGTAATAATGTATTATTACACACACACACACACACACACACACACACACACACACACACACACACACACACACACACACAGAAATATAGTGTATAGTGCATCATAACCCTGATTAAATCTTGCTCACATGATTAACTCTTAAGTTGTTTATGTATAATATATTCGGTGCTAATAACATTAATATGGCAGTTAGCATAGATATATGGAAGAGATGTTCAGTTAGAATAAACTATAGGTTACAATGTAGGGTACTCTAGTAACCTTCATATCCTACAGAGGGGATTATTTCGTTAATAAACTTCTACGAGAACAAGTTTGTTTAGTTATTGTGCAATGCACATGCACCACTGTACTTCGTAAAAGTTTATAATACATAATTATGTATTGATTAAAATTATAATTTAAGTTTTTAATAATATATATATCATTATTTTATATAAAACTTAAATAAAAAACTTATTTCACAGTATCCCTCTAATTATAAAATAATTTAAATGTTATTTAAATATAGATTAAATATTTAAGTTGTATTAATGGTATTATTAAATTATTCTGAATGATTATATTAATTCATTATCTGTACTTACAGAAAATGTTCACAGCATGTACATCTAAATTTCCCCTAATATAACAGTTAGATAGCGTTTTTATATACAATTAGTTAACCTATATATAGCATATATGTTTTATATCATTAAATATTAATAGTACAATTCTACATAATGTATACTTAGCTATTGTATTGTCCTTACACTTATTTGAATATCTGAAACATATGATTATAGTGAAGTACAACATAACCATGTGTACTTTGAATACCTGAGCAGATATAAATTTAGTTAATGATATCATGTATATTGACTATGATGTATCACTTACAATTTACACTATGCATGTATAAAATTATGCAATACCTGATCTATATATATACACTATTCATGTATATATATATATATATATATATATACCCAGCAAACAGTAATAGCAGCATAATATACTTTTACAATTAATAGCAGCATAATATTAGCATAATAGACTTTAAATATAAGCTTAACAGCAGAATAATAGCATGACAAATTAATAGCATCATAATATACATTTAATAGAAGCATAATAGCACAATGTAAACATTTAAGGCTACTACATATGCTGTTATGCTGCTATTATGCTGCTATTACTGTTTGCTGGGTATACTAATCTTGAATAATAGCATAATATTTACAAAATGTATTCCCATGTTAAATCTGGAAATAGTAATATTTAACAAAAGTGATACCAATATGCTTATAGCAATTAATATATTATTTAAATTTATAAAATAATTGAGCACTTATTTTTCACTAGAATACACTATTTTTATAATTTATGTGGAAAAATTCGTGATTCCCAGATTTGATTTCAGGAATGGATCAGTATTCTATAAGATAATAAAATTATGTAGAAAGTTTTATGTGATTATCTTGATATTAATAAATAGTGATATATTTATAGATTTAAAAAGAATCCGACACAATTAATTATGAAATAATCTAAAAGTCCACTTTTATGTTTAGAATCTAAATTGTAGAGCCTCACTAATTGCTAACTGCATATATCATATATCTACCATATATATATATATAGGTATACCTACCATATCACATTGTACAATAGGTCAAAAATAGACCTTAACTACATCAATGATATTGTCAACTTATTATCTTAATAATATTTATATCTGCTGATGTCATCTGAATAATAAATAAACATTATTTAGTAATACATAATATAGTGTAGGAGCATATCAAATTAACTATAATATTGAAAAAACTGACAATATACCTTATCATTATGGGTTTGAAAAAACTGACCATATCATTATGGGTTTGACAAAACTGATCATATAACATATCAATATGAGTTTGAAAAAAATTCACTAAAGCAAATATCTGAAATAAAGTGTATTGGTAGTTAATAAACTAATACGTTATTGATAGTTCTTAAATAGTAAATATAATATTAAATATACAATATATACACAAGAATACATTACTAACAATTGTTTGGATATTAACCAAGTGTTATATTGTTTTAATGAATCAGTTCAACCTATGAATAGCTATATTCTTTTATATACTCAGATACATCTGTACATAGTCAGAGATATGTACACACATATCTATAACCATCAGATATAGCTGTATCTAATGTTTGCTTTATTATCCTCTCTTGTATTCTAACTTCATTTAGAATGTTGGCTATGTACTGACCATGAATTTAATATAAAAAAGAATTGTAGAAATAGTTTTTTTTTAAACCTATTGATTATAATTATTAGAGTTAACTTTAATATATTATTTAAAGATCATTAGCAATATATAAAGTATATTATAACACTTGTAGAAAATACATATATAATTCAAAGAATACAACAATTGAATACAAGAAGCTACATAGGAACCTAGGGAAAACCAGGGATGTCAGCTGACCAGTATACTATAGTCCCTACCTCCCTACTACAGTCCCTACTATAGTATACCTCCCTACTATAGTATACATTCCTGCTATAACTGTACATATTCATGTATAATTATTTAGTCACATCTATAACTATGTCTTCTAGCAACTATACTACAAATATAATTATATAAATAAACCTTTAATAAACTTTTAATATCATAAGTGCTTAAAGTTTGAAATATATATTTAATATTATCATATGATATACAGAACATAGCCTCCTTCTTCCAATATACCTATTATTACAAATTATATTATAGCATCATAATATTTTTTTTATCTAAGGAATATTAATAATAAAGAAAATTCTGATATCATTACTAATTAGTTTATATATTTTATTTTTATTGATAATAATCTTATTTTTTGTCTTGTTTGTATTAATATAATCATATATATATACATAAATATAATTAGTATTAATAATTATAGGTTCCATACTCCACATATATTTGAATAATTATATTTATATTAATTCCTGTACATTTAGTGTATAACCATATTTTTATTTTTTGCATCAAAACACATTTTATTTATTTGACATATATTTTTAATTTGAATGTCTATATGTTGAGTAATCTTATAATTTAATATATATATATAGTTATTATTTTAAAGTTATTTACAAAATAATTATGATTTATTTTACAGTCATGCATGTTCATGCATCAATGCTATATAATAATTAAAATTATATATATATATGTTGTATATACGATATTATTTTTGAATATAATTTTTATTAGTTAAATTTACATATATACAATTACATAAATGTATATATATATATAATTTATCCATATAATCTAGTATGTTTTTACTTTTAAAATGTTGTAATATTACATATGAATAAATATAATATATTATAGAGCTAGACATCGAAGTGACACTATTGTATTCAATTGGCTACAGTACAGACTAGTGATGACCTATACTGACCAGTGGCCCCAGTGGTATTGCACATTGTCCTATTCACTATAGTACACATGGCTGCGTAGTGCCATTCAATATTTAAACAAAGGAAAACATCTGGTTTTTGTTATCTCAATGAATATATATATATAATATTGATGCTTCATGAATATAATTATACAACTATTTTTATACATACACATATATACAACCTGAAATATATATGTGTATGAAATCTAATACATTTATTAAATAAAATTATATAAATATATTATATTTATATAATTTATAGTTATAACTACATATATTATAGTTATAACTTAAATATAGTGTTACATTTAATAGTACACTTATCTAATACTATAGCGGGATGGGGGCATTACCTCCTATTGTTGGTGACTTTATTATAACTCAGTATAAGATACTATGTAGTTACTTAGATTTGCAATACAATCTACATAGTACAATATATAAATAATGATTACTGATCAAAGCTACATGTAGGTGAATACGCATCTAAATCAACTTTTACTATTTATTTTACGTTTCTTTACAATATTACAATTTATATACATATACAGATCTATAGTAAATATGTTAAACACAGTTAAATTACATTATATTTATTTTTTCAAATTGATTTAATAATAATACCAACCATAATCTACATGTATAATAATTCATGAATTGATATATATATATATATATATATATTTAATTTACATTTATTAATTAAAACATAATAATAAAATAGTTATATAATACCACATAATAATACGCAAACATAATAATTAACTTCGCAAATGATCAAAAACGATATTATAAAATGATTCACTGTTTCCTAAGAAATTACCATTAATTCAAGAGCACAGATTTATGCCAATTTCTTAGGAAATGAATCATATTATTTATGAGTTGGCGATGTGTTTGTTCTATCGAGACCTTACGGGTGGTGCTGATTGTATGGTTGGTGGTGGTGGAATCGAGGTGGTTGTGCTAGTGGAGGTTGTACTGGTGGATGGGTATTGGACCGTCAAGTATTAGTTGTAGATAAACTCTAAATAATACCTGTAGGTGCAATACCCCTCGCCAGATCACGACACACAGAAGTAAGAAGCAAGTAGATAACAACATGAGCGTTGATCACAGTATTAGTGGCTGTAATCACACGAATACTGCTCTCCAACGCTCACATTATTACCGATGTACGAATTCGATACGAATAATAATATATCATTATAGGAAATTATCAATTGTACAAGATTTACAAATATTAATTCTTTATGATTAATGTTTATAAATATTGTATAATTGATATTTACCTTTTGACAATTATCATATATTTGCCGTTATGCTACGTTGCAATTTAAGTACACCTGAATTAATTAGTATATATCCTTAGTACATATGGGCTATATGTAATACGTATACATTTCAGTATATTAAAGTTATCATTAATATATTATAATTAATTACAATATTTATGTTACTATTATTATTATTATTTACAAGTATAAATATCAAATTAAATATATTTATTTATATTTAGGTTATGTAAATAATGTACAAGAAATATATAGGACCTATATGATATATATTATTGTTAGATATTTAATAAATATAAATATTAACAAATATATTTTATACGAAATAAATATATACAAATAATAGGTATACCTATACTTATTCATTAATAAATTGTATTTAAATTCAATAATTGTATAAAATAATATATTATTATTATAAAATGTATTTCATTATGTTAATAAAATTAAATAAAATATTAAAATTATTATCAGATTATCTGATATATACAGATTATAAAATATATTATAATAACGCATGTAAAATGGACGCCATTTATAAATAAAATATATATTTTCTAGATATAAAGCTCTTAAATGTCGATTTATACATTATTTATATAATGAATATACTATATTTTAACAAATATTTATTTATAATTTAGTTAAAATATTTTACATACGTAAATATCGTATATATTAATGAAAAACTTACTATTTTAAAATATGCGACTTTTTTCGAAAACGATATTATTTGCAATGCCATTATGACAACATCCTGTACAGATCAGAAAATAAAATAAATATTTATAAATTTAAATTAAAAAATAAAAATAATATATAAATAAATTATATATATAATATATAAATATATATTCACTTTATATAATTAGATACATTTAATTGACTAAATTCGCTTACTTATCATCTGTATTTTATAATTATAACGTAATAGGATTTCAAGGATTTCTTGTAGTTTATTTTAAATAAAATTTTAATAGTTTAAATAAATTATATATAATATATATATATATATATATATATATATATATATATATATATATATATATATATATATATATATATATATATATATATATATATATATATATATATATATATATATATTTGAGTTATATCATTAACTAAATTTAATTATAAATTCCATATTTATTTACTCTTTATTTGTTATTTAAAAAACTTCTTGTAGTTTATTTTAATAATTATGTATATCAAACATTACAATTGTATAAAGTTAAAAATGTATATACATATATATATATTATATATATACATATAATATGTATTATTAAAATATTATATATATAACACATATAAAATATTCTATTATAAAAATATATCAAATAATAATAATTTTATATTTTAAAATATCCAACATATATTAGGGTATGTATGTACCTATGTACCAACTATATTATATTTATTTTTAATTAAATATACATTTTTACTATTATTAAGATGTAAATAATTAAGAGTTGAATAATGAAAATGATTGACTTTCTAAAATTAGTTTCATATACACACATATATATATATATATATATATATATATATATATATATATATATACACATATGATATGTAATATATCTAACATTACATTATAAGTTATTAGTAATACCAGGGATAGGTACTAATTTATTACCTACAACAGGGATTTGCCAATACTGCCTTATATTTCAGAATAGAAACATATATAATTGGATATATATATATATAATTCTTATAAATAATAATTATTCTTTTATATAATCTTATTTTATTTTGGATAATATTTGATATAATATAATTTAGATATATTTTATTATTTTAGAAATAAAGAACTGAAGTAAAAGTATAAGTTGTGACTTGTAATAATATTATAACATACTTTATATATATATATATATATATATATATATATATATATCTAATAATGTTATACATATAACTAAATAATTATATATAATATTGTTAAATTTATATTATATATAATTATACTAATACAATAATTGCAATTATAATTATAAATAATAACAAATAAAAATACTAGGTATATATATAATTAGTAACCTATATATAAATAGTGAATTATATTTAGAATATATATATTTATTCTTATAATTTATATTTGCTATTATAATATTCTATAGAAGTATAGTATTATACATATTTATATTCTGACATATTTCTTTCGATTTACTTATAAGTAAATGTCTATAGAAATTCGTTGACACTTGTTATTAAAGTTTTATTTATTTATTCATATGTATCCTCTCCTATAATATTAAAATTAATGAATATTAATTATTAGAAAAATACAAAATAAATTAATACTAATAGTATTTTTAAAAATACCGTAACTAACATGTATTACAAATATATATATATATATATATATATATATATATATATATATATATATATATATATATATATATGTATATTGTAATAGGAATATATTTCGGATATTAATATATTAATTTCACTGCCCCCTTAGTTTACTTCTCTGTTCTACGATATATAACATGTATTACAATATACATATATAGGTATAGTATTATAATTTAATTTAATAAAAATTAATATTTTTAAGATATATTCGAGAAATGATATGATAATTAAGTTATTATTACTGTTTATTAATACAATAACAACTAAATCGAGATGAGTGAATTTAGAGTACCAGAAATACTAGTAGTAGATAATCTTAGAGGAGTGGAATTATGGAATATATGGTTAGAAGAATTTGAAATTGAGTGCGCCAAAGAAATAGAAAATAAACCAGAAAAAGTACAAATAGGTATTTTTTGAATATAATGGGACCGGAAGGGGTTAAGATATTTAAGTCATTTAAAGAAAAAGAGATTACGGTTACAGTTAACCAAAAGAAAGTAATATTATCAGGGAAACTAAACCTGTAGTGGATAACAAATTAATTTAATAAATATTTTATACCACGGAGCAATGTTACCTACGAACAATATGTATTTTTTCAAACGGGCACAAAATGAAAATGAAAATATCGATACATACTATCACAGAGCTAGAGATAAATCTCTAGCTCTATGCATACTATACAGAATTAAAAAAGTTATCTATAAACTGTGAGTTTAAAGATTTGCAGGAATCCCTTATAAAGGATAGACTGTTCATCGGAATGAAATATGATATGTTGAGACTACGGCTACTACAAGAAGCGACAGGTAAATACATAACGTAAGAAAGAGTCATGATACAATGCGCTCGAACTAAATAAATAGGTAGCAGTCAAAGTCAAGAAATAAGAGGTAGAAACAAAGAAGATATTGATTACGTGTAAAATGATCACCACAAGAAGAATACATTTGAATTCAAAAGAGGAGAGATAAAGAAAAAGCGCTCTCGTTGTAACAACATACATGAACATAAGAAATGTAAAGCTTATAGGACTAAATGAACTAATTATAAGTGAATAAGTGGATACTGGGCAGTATGCTGTAGGTCTAAGAAGGTGGATGAAATAATAATAGAACAAAACAATTACCACGAAAACGAAGAGTTTATATTCTTAGGTGAAGTTTCAAACAGTACGCAAGAAAATGATATATGGATAAGTAATGTTAGGGTAAACACTGAAAAGGGAAACCAGGTTATTTAATAGACACAATAGACACAATAGCTATAGCTCTATAGCACTAAAGTGTAAGTGTGATACTGGAGATACAGAATTCATCAAATTTATTGCGAACAAACAACAATTTTAAATGTCCTGGAAATATAAGTTGGGAAGTACTGGGTTACTTTGTAGGATAAGTATCCTATAAAGATCACGAAATTGAAGAATACATGTACTTCATTAAGTAACAAATAACAGGATTATTATCAAGACAAGCATCAGTAAAACTAGGGATGATTACCCTAATTAATGAAGTACACACATAATCACTTTACGAAGGATTGGGTTAACTGAAAACGGAATATAAAATAATAATGCGAAGAGAAGCTATACAATATTCAATATATATACCCAGACTTATACCATTAAGGATGCAAGAAGAAGTAAAGAAATAATTGAAAACAATGCAAGATTTAGGGGTCATATCGGAGTCGGAAGGACCATCAGAGTGGTGCAGTCCTATGGTAGTAGCAATTAAGTCAAATGGTAAGATAATAATTTGCAGTGACTTGACCAAGTTAAACAAGAAAGTTCAAAGGGAACTCTATCCTATGGTTACGGTGGAAAATAGTTTGTCTCAAATCATAGGAAAATATTTCTCCAAAATCGATGCAAATTCTGGGTTGTGGCAGAAAACAGTGGAAAAAACATCGTGGGAGTTTAAATATTGTTGACTCCATGGGGGAGGTTTCACTTTAGGAAATTGCCATTCGGATTAAACTCAGTCCCGGAAATATTTAGCAAATATTTTGTAAATGTTATAATACATATGGATGATGTATTGATAATTGGACAAACGTAAAAAAGTCATGATGAACGTGTGAAGAATGTGTTGGACAAAATAAGATCTGATGGAATGACCTTAAATGAAAATAAATATTGTTTGAAACAGAAGGAAGTAGAGTTTCTTTGTGATTGGTATTGGAGTAGGTGATAAAATAAAAACTATTGAACTATTTCCAGTACTAGAAAATGTGAAAGCTATAAAGAGTTTCGTAGGCTTCATAAATCAGTATGCCAGATTTAGCAAGAATACAGCAGAGTTCAGTACACTAATCAGACTGTTATTAAAAAGTAAATGCAATCGAGGTGGAGTGAGTCACAACAGAAGTTTTGAAATGATAAAAGCAGAATTCAAATCTACCAGAATTTAAAAAATATTTGATATGAATAAGAAAACTCACATTACTACATATGCATCAAATCATAGCATAGGTGCAATATTATTGCAGAAATGTAGTAAAGGAGAAAAGTGGATCATAGGAGCGGCCAGCAGATCACTTTATGAGACAGAACAAAGATATTCGACCATTGAAAAAGAAGCGTTAGGGGTTGTATGGGGCTCAGAAAAGTTACACTATTATATATGCGGAGTATCAGTCTTGGTTGAAACAGACCATAAACAATTATTTTAAGTACTCGAAAGTAAAGAAATTGAAAAAATTCCACTAAGGCTAAAAAGATTCAGATTGAGACAAATGAAGTATAGTGTCAACATAGTATACATTTCCGGAAAGAATAATGTAGTTGCGTATGCTTTATCCAGATACCCAGCACAAGAAAATGTTGAAAGCATATTAGAACTGGAAACAGCGAAATTTGTTGATCAACACACACAAAACTATGATGACGTATGAAGATGGGACTACCTTAGGAAATCACAAGAGCAAGATAGAATAATTAAGAGATTGAATGAAAAGATAGAGATGAAGTGAAAAAGAAAAGAATCCAGTGGAGAGTTGGATCGATACTATCAAACTCGACAATACCTTTGGTTAGTACAATAGTGTGTTATGTTTCAAAATAGAATCATTGTTTCAGAGATATAAAACAAAGAGTGTTGAATGAAATACATAACGCACACCAAGGGGTGATGCGATTTATTGCAAGAGCTAAAGAAAGTGTGTGGTAGTTTGGAATCACAGAAGATATAAAGAACATGTTGGATCATGTATTCAATATCTGTTAGAATTATAGATAAACTGAAATTAATATTATCTAGACATGGGATACCAGATCAAGTTATATCTGACAATGGTCCTCAGTATGCGTCCTTAGAATTAAAAGCATTTACAAAAGTGTAAACATTTAAGAATATAACGTCATCTCCACGATACCCAAAGGAAATGGAATGTTTGAAAGTGCAGTTAAAACGGTAAAAAGGCTATTAGAGGAATGCGAAGACCCATATCTGAGTATGCTTGAATAGAGAACCACACCACTAGAATTAAGCTTGTCACCTGGAGAGTTATTAATGAATAGAAAATTAACATCTATAGTGTCATCTATACGGAACCGAAAGATTGTCAATAAAGAACAACATACCGAGTATCGTAAGTGGCAAGAAAAGAAGATAAAAAGAATTAAAAATAAGTATGATAGGAATCCGAAAGTAAAGGACCTAAAGAAATTTGCTATTTGGGTTCTGTTTATATCAAAGATATTGACTGTCCACTGGACAGTGTCCAGCCAATATAATTGAAGTAAGTAAACCTGAAAGAATTTATACAGTGGAAGGATATGGGATAGTAAGAAGAAATAGATCATATTTGATTAACATTGGTAAGGCTACGTATACAACACGCTCAGGTAGACACATATAATCTTTGAATCGGTATACAGAATAGTGACATTAGGTTACAATAGGGTTAATTAACCCTTAAGGTTTATAATTGTATAATAATTATCGTGTCTGTATTAAAGCCTCAGAAAAGGGATGTTATGTAATATTTATAATTGTATAGTCTCCATGTTTAGTAAACGCACTAACCTTAAAATAACAAACATATTATTTATTTTGGGAACGCCCCCAAAGTAATCTCAATGTAATTTAACTATAAAGTAGGAAAACTATGTAAAGTAGGAAAACGATATATGTCTCGATGTTAGTGATTTTACTATAACTACATTATAACATTTGGCATAGTGAATTATGGTCTACAATGAGAAGATTCAATATCAACATAAAATTAATTTAAACTATAGAAAACCTATATAGTAAGTCAGAATGTGCTGTATATATTGATGTAAAAGTTGGAGAATGGTTCCGGACAATAACGGTAGTAAGACATGTATGTTTACTTAGGCAGACTCTATTAAATATAATGCTCGATCAAATTATGAATGATGCTTTAGATAAACATGATGTAATAGTCAATATGGGTGGAAAGATTATAACTAACCTAAGATTAAGCGGATTATATTGATGAATTAGCCGGAACGTAAATTGAATTACATAATTTGATCAAATTAATCGATAATACATCACGCTCATATGGTATGGAAATAAATGGTACTAAACGAAATTAATGACGAATTCTGAAGGTATATTTGCATTTAAGATTAGTATAAATAACACGCCATTAAAAATAGGTGATTAATTTAAATATTTAGGAAAAATTATTGATGACAACGGTTCTAAAGCTGAAATTCTATTTAGAAATGGTCAAACAATAGCAGCCGTATAAAATTTAAATGCAATATACATTTATATTTTTACATTTTTCGGTTTTAGGACTGCGAACTGTGCTTATAAAGCAATCGGCCGTCCATATATATTTAAAGTTAATGTTTCATATTAAATAAGTGGGTTTTCAGTAGTTTCTTGAAGTTTGTAGTTGATGGTGTAGTACGGATGGAGAGTGTTCCAGGAGTATGGGACGGATATTGCCCAGGCGCGAGTGTTTGTTGAATGTAAGTTGTGTTTAGGAGGGAGTTGAAGTAGACACGTATTGGAAGAGCGTGTAGTGGTACTAGTTGGTAATTTAAGTTTGAGTAGGGATGCTAGGTAGTCATGAGAGTCATGGTGGATTGCTTTATGAGCCAGTAGTAGAGTTTTATATAGGATTCTATGGCGTACAGGTAGCCAGTGGAGTTTAACTAGGAATGGAGATATATGAGTATGGGAGTATTTTGGTATGTTGAATATACACCTATCTATATAATTTGGAGTTTAGAAATATACGATGAGGGGGTATTGTAAATGATAACATTGAAGTATTCGAATAGAGGTATGATATAAGCAGAAGCTATAATAGTAGCAGTGGATATTGATATTGAATGACGAATAAGGCGTAGTGAATGTAGTTGATAGTTTAATAGTTTTGTTAAGTGGGACAGTTGTCTATAAAAATTAAAAGTATTGTCAAATATAACACCAAGATTTTTGAAATGGGTTGAGTACATGATGAGCTATCCATTAATGTTAATTAGAGGGGGAGTTGGTAACGTTTACTTCAGAGTGGAAGGTGAAGGAAGATAGCTTCGGTTTTAATTGGGTTAAAGACGAGGGAGTTTATTGTGAGCCAGTTATAAATGGTGGTAATAATAGAGGAAAGGATGTCAGGTGCAAAATTTACGTTTTCTGTACATTTTACATAGAGTTGGATGTCGTCTGTATATGTATGGAAGCTAACTGGATAATTCAAGATAAGGTGGAGAAGGAGAATTATGTAAATATTAAAGAGTATTGGTCCAAGGACTGACCCTTGGGGAACACCGTGTGTTACAAGGCGGGAAGATGAACGGATTGAGTGAACTAAAACTGAGGAAGTTCGGTTAGTTATGAATGAGGATAGCCATTTGTGTGCAATACCAGTGATACCTATAGATGTACGACGGTGTATTAGAATCGTGTGGTCAATAGTGTCGAACGCGGAGGAGAGATCAAGTAGTGCGATTATTGTGCCATTTTTGTTATCAAGATTAGTGAGAATATCGCTGGATATTTTCGCTAGTGCGGTTTCTGTTGATTTGAAAGGAAGATATGCACTTTGGAAGATGTGAGGGATTTTGTGTGATATTAAATAATACGTTAGTTGTTTCGCGACGATTCGTTCCAAAGTTTTGGAAAATATCGTTAGGTTTGAGATTGGACGATAATTGTTGAGGCTCTGAGGGTTAAGGTTTGGTTTCTTAAGGAGGGGTGTTTCTTAATGAGTTCATGTTTATAGGATGTTGGAAAAGTGAATTCGGATTCGAGTGATTCACAGAATATATTATTGAGAGGGATAGTGAGGGATTCAGTGATTTCGTGTAAAAGGGAAAGAGGAATAAGGTCAAGAGGAGATGAACTTTTAGTTTCTTTAATAAGTGTGCCTATTTCTGACATGGAAGGGACTGTACATACACTAAGTGAGTGAGTTGGCATGGTGGGGGTTATTAAAGTGGTATATCGTGGGAGATTGCTGAGAGTACTTGTAAGCTTATGATGGAAATAGTCATCGAACGTTGATGATAGGGTGTCTGGTGGAAAGTCGGGTAAAGTTTTCTTTTTATTTCGCCCAAGCAGTTTCGAACAAATGGAGAACGTTTTCTTTTGATCTGATGAGCATGATACCAGAGAGGTAGTAACATGAAGCGATTTTGCAATTAGGAGATCACGTCTATGTTTGGACTTGATCAGTTGATAAAGCGCAAGTATAGATTCAGTATTTAATTTTATCAATTTCTTTTCATGTGTACGTAATTTACGCTTTTGTTTTAGGAGTGCGAGGGTATACCAGGAAGTGTCAAGTCTAAGGATGGATTTTTTAATAATGATTGGAGCGTGGGATTCGAGAGTAGTTGAAAGAGTGGTAAATAATTCATCGGGTGAGTTATGTGGGTGGGATAGGAAGTATCTGATGAAATCGTGAGTGTTGATAATTTTTGATTTACGGAAAGAACGATTGATAGCGGGGTGGGAAGGTTTATGTGATTGGAGGGTACACAATATAATATAATGATCAGAAATACAAGGGCTAAGAAATTACCAAATTACCATATTTGTGTGTGGGGTAAGTATTATGAAGTTTAAGATTGGAGGATGACAGTATATTAAGTAGAGATTTAGAATGATTGGTTGATAGGTTAGTAGCAATATTCAAATAATTTATAATGATATTAGATTCAGACATTAGATGGGTAAATGAATCAAACTCAGAGAGGAATAACCGGACTGAGGAATAGGGGGTCAGTACAAAAGTGATATATTAAAAGTCTTGGAGTGTGGGGGACTAATGGAACAGGTAAACGCCGCAGAGTGATCATTATTATGGTCACGTAGAGGGGATACATGAAGGGAGGATTTATAGATAATGCCAATACCCCCTCCATAATTATGGGTATTACGTCTAGGCAAATGAGAAAAATAGTAAGGACCAGTATTCAGAGATGATATAAATGGTATGCCATCAGGCATACTCCATGTTTCAGTGAGTTCTAGGATAAGTGGGGTTTAATAATGCAGATTTAATTAGGCAGTTATGGCGTTCTGAGGAAGATGGGGAAATGGAGTTAAAGTTGTAGATGGGGATTGCAGTATGTGAATGGTAAGATTTGTGGAGGGCTTTTGAAAAGCATATTTTTATTTTTGTGCACTTTTGTAATTGAGTGTCATTGTGAGGGGGGGTGTGTGGATGGGTTCACAATATGGTATGATACTTCGTTACATCTTAAAGCCAAAATTCAATTAATGCAATCTCTTGTGAATTCATTATTCCTATATGCATACGAAACTTTGACACTAAGTAAAGATCTACAAACACATGCCATAGAGATGAGATGCCTTCGGAGATTGCTGAATATTAATTTTAAATATAGAGTCACTAACGTAGAAGTTAAGAAAACGGGTAACTTGTCAAATCGGCCCATGATCAGAATTATTAGCGAAGGTTTTTGAGAAAAAACTCTAATGGTTTGGTCACGTTATAAGGTCTGAAACAATATCGAAAACAATTCTGTAAGGAACTGTTGACGGTAAAAAAAATAAGAGGACGACCGAAGTAACAATGAGAGTTTTTCCATGCAACAAAATCTAACCTAGCCCCATCTAATGTCAAATGTACCTTCAATGACTACACTAAATCCTTTGAACTTCGTCATTTGACCAACTCCAAGATAGACTGGAATAAGAACCCAAATTATATATCAAATGACACATACAATACATGGTATACATCCTTACAATACATATAGATTAAATACCAATTCACTGAATTCATCAATCAGTAATTCTCAGTCATCACATCAATCTTCACAATGACATTCAACCACTCCTATTCCACCATTATCTCAAACCAATCATCAATCTCCACTTTCACCTATATCTGCACAACCTATAACATCTAGTGAATCACAACTATCACCATCAAACCTACTATCCTCATCACATATACCGTCATATATATCTTCATCACCATCATTATTACCCTCAAATAAACGTTTACCTTCTTCTCCATTACTAAAGGTAGCAACACTTAACGCTTGTTCCATTAGAAATAAAGTAGATATTATTTTAAATATATTTCATGATACTAAGATAGATATTTTATGTATAACAGAAACTTGGCTTTCTATCAAGGATCTACCCATAATTGCATCCCTTAATACCCCAACTACTAACTTTATTCACCTACCACGCCCCGGCCCACACTATGGTGGCGGTGTCGGTGTGCTATATTCAAATGCATTGAAACTAATACAGTCAAGTGACCTATCACTTGATAATTCAGAAGCCTTCTCATGTACCTTTCACCCTCCTAAATAACAACCACTTACAATTATAACAATTTATAGACCTCATAATAATTCAATTCCTTACTTCATCGATGAAATTGACAACCTATTGTCTATGATCTCCACCAACAGTATACTACTTGGTGATTTCAATATACCAATTTTACCAAACTCACATAATTCAAATAAATTTATTAATATCATAAATTGTCATAATTTCTTACAACATGTCAAGTCTTCCACACATTCATCTGGAAACATATTAGACCTAATTATATCTAACACATCTTCGAATATAATTTATAATACTAATGTTCATAGTTTAATCACTGACCACCACCTTGTTAGCTGCTCCCTACATATCCCTAAACCAATCAGACCATCCAAGAAAGTTCACTACAGAAAATTAGATAATATAAATATTGCTAATTTTATAAATGACTTCAACATTTTGTACAACAATATAACAGATTCATCTCATATAGACAGATTTGATAGTAACCTTAGTCTTGTCCTAGATAAACATGCCCCTATTATCATATAAACTTATACAGCTCGACATAATACGTTATGGTTCAATAATTCGTTACACACAGCAAAACGCTCACTTAGAATTAAAGAAAGGAATTGGCGAAAATCATAAAGCTCAAATTATTTAAATATTTTTAAACATTCACTTTCTAATTATAGAAAATTAATAAAAACTGCTAAAAATAAATATTACATAGATCAAATTAAATCAGCTGGAAAAGATACTAAGAAATTATTTAGAATATCGTCAACACTACTAGGAAAACTGACAAAACGAATACTGCCTGATAACTCCCCTTTAACTAATGCGACTAACTTTGACTCTTACTTTTACATAAAAACATCATCAATTAAAGATACTCTCCCTCGACCCTGCATCCCACCAATATCAAGCCCAATATACTCATTTTCCACTTTTTCATTACCAACCATTATCAATATCAATAATATTTTATTAACAGTTAAATCTACATGTAAACTAGACCCAATTCCATTATGTTTATTACATTCTCTTTCATCCCTTCTTTCTCCATTCTACAAAAAAATTATCGATCGCTCACTAACTGCAGGTATCTTCCCATCCCACATAAAATATGCCCATGTAATTCCCATCCCTAAAAACCAGTCCATTGATAGGTCAACTCTTTCTAATTATCGTCCCATATCCAACCTTCTTTCATATCTAAGACAATTGAAAGAATAATTGCTAAACAACTTAGAACATACATCAATAATAATAAAATACTGCATAAATTACAAAGTGCTTATACAACGGACAAGAGCACTGAAACTTCACTACTCCATACTTTAAACAATATACTACTATTTCCAAAAAATACTCCCACCATACTGATTCTACTTGACTTGTCGTCGGCTTTCGATATGTTAGACCATAATATTCTTATTCGAAGATTAGAGAAGATTGGTATTAAAGATTCTGTACTTAGTTGGTTTACATCCTACCTAATTAACAGATCCTTTTCTATATGTATAGATAACGCCATAACAGAACCCCGCCACACAACTCATGGTGTACCCCAAGGTTCTGTTTTAGGTCCAATTCTCTTTAATATATATATTTCCCCATTTACTTTACTTACTTGACGAATACCCCGATATACACTTTCACTCATATGCGGATGACTTACAGCTATACTGTAATTTACCTGACCCAATCAATAACATAAATACTATAAATAAATGCATTAATGACATTAGTAAATGGCTTTCAAATAACTCCCTACTATTGAATAGCCTTAAAACAAAAGCTTTATTAATAAATACATCCCCAGGACATCATTCCATACCACCTATTATCATTAATAATCACATTATAGAATACTCTAACCAAGCTAAAAACCTCGGCCTCACACTTGACCAAAAGCTGTCTTCTCTACCACATATAACTAATATATCGAAGTCCATTAATTACACCTTACATACGATCCGACTTATTAGACCTTCTATAACTACTGAACTTGCCAAACTAATAGTTACTTCCTTAATACTGCCCGACTTTACTAATGTAACTCTACTTTAAATTCACTCCCAGCACATACTATCAAAATGCTCACTAAATTACAATATAGCCATCAGAACAATTTTCAGGATAAAAAAATACTCAAGACAACATATCGCACCTTATATGAAATCCATTCACTGGCTACCCATCCCTTACCGCATACAATACAAATTACTCCTACTGACCCACCATGCCACCCATAATAATAAACCTGACTATCTTACTGAACTACTTACGAACTACATGTCATCCCGACCACAACGAACAATACATAAATACAAACTAAATATACCAATAACTTTATCACTTAATAAAAAACAGGAATCTTCTTTTTCTATAATATCACCTAAACTATGGAACTCCCTACCTCACTCAATTAGATCTATAGTTTCTTACCACACCTTTAAAGTCAAATTGAAAACACATCTATTTAATATAGCTTATACTAATTAATATACGATACACCGCCGAAAACTCATTACTGATGTTGATCGCTGATGTTGATCGTGTCTAAATAAATTGGTTACAAGGTTACAAGGTTACAATGGCAAGATAATTGGCATGGATATTGTAAAAGTAATGAGAGCGATAATAAGCAGAGAAGGATGTATAAATGTTATATGGAATTCGACAGCGCCCCTACGCCCCGTGCGGCATACGACACTCAGAGTCTATGGGATAGGTTAACTAGCTATAGGCTATAGGCTATAGGACTTTCATTTTTTTAAATAGTGCTGATATTTTTAACAAACTGATTTTTGTATTACGTTTATAAATTTATGAAAAAAAAGTTCAACTTAAAAACTTCTCAAAAATATACAAATGTATCTATATAAAATATTAACCTGTTAACCTGTGTCGTCGAGTCGTACCCGACCCCTAGCGACATCGGTGACAGCAGCTCTCCAACTCCTCCTACACCTTGAGGCTCGGATCATGTTGTAGATAGTACCATGGAAGTTTTTCTTTATGCTATATAGCCATCTAAATCTAAATGTAGGTAAAACTAAAGTAATAATGACTGAAGACCAAGGTGAAATGGTAGTAGATGGAAAGCATATTGAAGTAGTATCGCACTTTATTTTCTTGGGATCTCTAATAACCAAGGATGGATTCTGTGAGAAGGAAATACGCAGAAGGTTAGCAATGGGTAGATCTGCAATGGGTGGACTAACGAAAATCTGGAAAGATAGAGGAATTACCCTCAGAACAAAGATCAGGCTTGTAAAAGCTTTAGTTTTCCCTATAGTCTTATACGGAGCAGAATCTTGGACAATGAGAAAGCGTGAGAGAAAGATGATCGATGCTTTTGAGTTATGGTGTTGAAGACGTCTGTTAAGAGTAACATGGATCGACAGAAAGACAAATGTATGGGTTATTGACAATATAAAACCAGAATGGACGCTTGAGTTAAGGATAGTCAAGGCATCATTATGTTACTTTGGCCATGTTATAAGAGCAGGCGGAATGGAATATGAAGTGATGGTAGGAAGAATGGGGGGTTATAGAAGCAGAGGGAGACCACGACAAAGATGGCTAGATAGCATATAAAATATAACACTATATTATTAAATTCTAAATATTATATACATAATATCTATATTTGTTATAAAATATTAGAGATAATATAAATCCCTAATACGTATATTCCATATGTCTTAATACGGACACCCTATAACCAATCAGCGCGTATTGTGAGCAATATTCTGATTTTCATAAAAATCGAGTACGTTATATTATTAATACCACTATAAACCTAAATCTAAAAATGTTATTATTTAGATACTTAACGTGTAATATTAATTTAAACAATAATACAAATGAATAAATTAATTACTAATTAAATTATATTAAATTATTCAAACAATTATTTATAAATAATGTAATTGTAATTTATCTGACTGGGTCATCAATAATATATAATTCATCTTAGTGGTATATAGGGTGTCCGTATTATAACACAAGGGTGGATTCGGACATGGGATCGTATTCGGACATGGGTACCAATACGGACACCCTCGTTATCTTTTGAATAAAAAGATTAAATAAAATTTTAAAATCACAATAAAATATATAATTATATAATATTAATATATTGTAATTTTTGAATACAAATATTATGTCATACAATATGAATATCATTTATTGTTAAAGTGTCCGTATTATGTGTCCACTTTCCCCTATGTAGATATGGCGCTTATCATTGTTATGTACAACATATAATTACATGATTTCGTGTTAGTGTTTTATTTGCCCTAAAATAAGCTTTCGGAGTAATCGAGCAAAATTAAATAACATAGTAGTGCATAAACAAATACACAAATAAGTAAATAAATAAATAATACTAATACACACATAAATACAAAAATAATTAAGTAAATACACAAACCAGTACGGTAGAAATAACGAAAATATAACGAATACATTATTCGAGGTATCAAGTAAGTATACCTGAAAAATGACATGATAATGCAGTGAGAGAAAAAGAGAACGATCTTAAGGAGAGAGGTAGTTACAGAGATTAGGAGAACGGACTTGAGGAGAGAGGTAGTTACAGAGACTAGAATAACGGACTTGAGAACGGAAGTAGTTACAGAGATTAGGAGAACTGACTTGAGGAGGGAGGTAGTTACAGAGATTAGGATAACGGACTTGAGGAGAGAGGTAGTTACAGAGATTATGAGAACGGACTTGAGGAGGGAGGTAGTTACAGAGATTAGGATAAAGGACTTGAGGAGGGAGGTAGTTACAGAGATTAGTAGAACGGACTTGAGGAGGGAGGTAGTTACAGAGATTAGGATAACGGACTTGAGGAGGGAGGTAGTTACAGAGATTAGGAGAACGGACTTGAGAAGGGAGGTAGTTACAGATATTAGGAGAACGGACTTGAGGAGAAAGGTAGTTACAGAGATTAGGATAAAGGACTTGAGGAGAGAGGTAGTTACAGAGATTAGGAGAACGGACTTGAGGAGGGAGGTAGTTACAGAGATTAGGATAACGGACTTGAGGAGGGAGGTAGTTACAGAGATTAGGAGAACGGACTTGAGAAGGGAGGTAGTTACAAAGATTAGGAGAACGGACTTGAGGAGGGAGGTAGTTACAGAGATTAGGATAAGGACTTGAGGAGGGAGGTAGTTACAGAGATTAGGAGAACGGACTTGAGGAGGGAGGTAGTTACAGAGATTAGGATTAAAGACATGAGGAGGGAGGTAGTTACAAAGATTAGGATAACTGACTTGAGGAGGGAGGTAGTTACAGAGATTAGGATAACGGACTTGAGGAGGGAGGTAGTTACAGAGATTAGGAGAACGGACTTGAGAAGGGAGGTAGTTACAGAGATTAGGAGAACGGACTTGAGGAGAAAGGTAGTTACAGAGATTAGGATAAAGGACTTGAGGAGAGAGGTAGTTACAGAGATTAGGAGAACGGACTTGAGGAGGGAGGTAGTTACATAGATTAGGATAACGGACTTGAGGAGGGAGGTAGTTACAGAGATTTGGAGAACGGACTTGAGAAGGGAGGTAGTTACAAAGATTAGGAGAACGGACTTGAGGAGGGAGGTAGTTACAGAGATTAGGATAAGGACTTGAGGAGGGAGGTAGTTACATAGATTAGGAGAACGGACTTGAGGAGGGAGGTAGTTACAGAGATTAGGATAAAATACATGAGGAGGGAGGTAGTTACAAAGATTAGGATAACTGACTTGAGGAGGGAGGTAGTTACAGAGATTAGGATAACGGATTTGAGGAGGGAGGTAGTTACAGAGATTAGGAGAACGGACTTGAGAAGGGAGGTAGTTACAGAGATTAGGAGAACGGACTTGAGGAGAAAGGTAGTTACAGAGATTAGGATAAAGGACTTGAGGAGATAGGTAGTTACAGAGATTAGGAGAACGGACTTGAGGAGGGAGGTAGTTACAGAGATTAGGATAACGGACTTGAAGAGGGAGGTAGTTACAGAGATTAGGAGAACGGACTTGAGAAGGGAGGTAGTTACAAAGATTAGGAGAACGGACTTGAGGAGGGAGGTAGTTACAGAGATTAGGATAAGGACTTGAGGAGGGAGGTAGTTACAGAGATTAGGAGAACGGACTTGAGGAGGGAGGTAGTTACAGAGATTAGGAGAACGGACTTGAGGAGGGAGGTAGTTACAGAGATTAGGATAAAGGACTTGAGGAGGGAGGTAGTTACAGAGATTAGGAGAACGGACTTGAGGAGGGAGGTAGTTACAGAGATTAGGATAAAGGACTTGAGGAGGGAGGTAGTTACAGAGATTAGGATAAAGGACTTGAGGAGGGAGGTAGTTACAGAGATTAGGAGAACGGACTTGAGGAGGGAGGTAGTTACAGAGATTAGGATAAAGGACTTGAGGAGGGAGGTAGTTACAGAGAGTAGGATAACGGACTTGAGGAGGGAGGTAGTTACAGAGATTAGGAGAACGGACTTGAGGAGGGAGGTAGTTACAGAGATTAGGAGAACGATCTTGAGGATGTAGTTACATAGATTAGGAGAACGGACTTGAGGAGGGAGGTAGTTACAGAGATTAGGAGAACGATCTTGAGGAGAGAGGTAGTTACAGAGATTAGGATAACGGACTTGAGGAGGGAGGTAGTTACAGAGATTAGGATAAAGGACTTGAGGAGGGAGGTAGTTACAGAGATTAGGATAAAGGACTTGAGGAGGGAGGTAGTTACAGAGATTAGGAGAACGGACTTGAGGAGGGAGGTAGTTACAGAGATTAGGAGAACTGACTTGAGGAGAGAGGTAGTTACAGAGATTAGGATAACGGACTTGAGGAGGGAGGTAGTTACAGAGATTAGGATAAAGGACTTGAGGAGAGAGGTAGTTACAGAGATTAGGAGAACGGACTTGAGGAGAGAGGTAGTTACAGAGATTAGGATAACGGACTTGAGGAGGGAGGTAGTTACAGAGATTAGGATAAAGGACTTGAGGAGAGAGGTAGTTACAGAGATTAGGAGAACGGACTTGAGAAGGGAGGTAGTTAGATATATTAAGAGAACGGACTTGACAGAAAGATCATACACTGTGTATGAAGGATTTACTTCATGGCAAGCGAGACTTATAATATATGAACTTATAATTATATTAATTGAATAAAGATCAATTAATACATTTTTTCCGACTAGATTTAATTATTTCGAGTATATATGTACATTATTTGTACGTAAAACATATACTTCGTTATATCAAACATTGCGATATAACGTTATATATACTATTTATTATTAAAATGTACCATGTTTACGTAAATATCGTATAAGATAGTAACTAAAGGCAATATATCATATATCGATTACTTCATATTACATACGTATTACGCATGTTACATTGAAAGGTAACGGTAAATATACATTTATTAAATTAATATGTTATTTGTTATATTTAATTAAAATTGTAATAAATTTTATTTTTAATTAAAATTTTAATAAATAAAAATGTTAATTAAATAATTTCAACGTTAATTCATAAACACTACATTTAATCACTTTTATTTATAATTGCCTAGCTCTACACGTATATCCTAATAATTATTAACTACTTATTTATTTATATTACATTATTCAATATGAATAATATGTTTCTCGGAACAATGCTACTAACGCTGCAGACTACTATGTTCAGTGTGTTCAATCGCGACAACATCGTTAGTTGATATATATTATAGTAATACTACTATAGTTGTATAACTAGTAGTATTACTACTACTAGTAGTAGTAGTAGTAGTAGTAGTAGTAGTAGTAGTAATAGTAGTATTAGAAGTAGTAGTAGTAGTAGTAGTAGTAGTAGTATTAGTAGTAGTAGTAGTAGTAGTAGTAGTAGTAGTAGTAGTAGTAGTAGTAGTAGTAGTAGTAGTAGTAGTAGTAGTAGTAGTAGTAGTAGTAGTAGTAGTAATAATAGTAGTAGTAGTAGTAGTAGTAGTAGTAGTAGTAATATAAGTAGTATTAATATTAGTAGTAGTATTAGTATTAGTAGTAGTATTAGTATTAATAATAATAGTAGTAGTAGTAGTAGTAGTATTCATATTAGTAGTACTAGTAGTAGTAGTAGAAGTAGTAGTAGAAGTAGTAGTAGTAGTAGTAGTAGTAGTAGTATTACTAGTTACAGTGTTAGTAGTAGTAGTAGTAGTAGTAGTAATAGTAGATATATAGATAGATAGATATATATATATATATATAGTTTATTGAGTGTTGACACATAAAATGACATGAAACAATAATTTAATGATAAATAATAAATGACAATAAGAATAATGGTTTACACATGCCATAAGTAAAATAATATAACAATATATATAGCATTAACATAAGAGTACAGTATTACTTGTGTTATGAATTAGTATACATAATAGATGATGTAACTCAGCTGATTTTTGATCTGCGACGACTCAACTTTTTGATAAGTGCGACCAATTCCTATGTCATAGGATTATTCTAGAGCCAGTAGAATGTATACTGATACCCATACTCCCGAGTCATATCACAAATCGCAAAAAAAACTAAATTACTTATCACAAGTATTCCACAAAAACAGAACTAAACTAACAATTATAATAGGGGATTATCACCCTATTTATGAGAAAACATGAAATAAAAATAAATATATATGAATAATAATAATATGAATGTATTTTAAAAACGAGTTGATATCAACTACGTACGTTTTAATGCTTCACGGAAACCGACTATTGATTTACATTGATTAACATTGATGGGGAGCGAATTCCAGTCAATAGATAGTATCTATTAGAATACTCTATTATCGAAGTAATAAGGTGTGCATTATTTCTGCATAGGAACTTTCTGATCTTTTGTGCAGGCCCTCTAAATCTATTGCTGTATATGTCGAATATCTTGTCATACTATCTACGTAGTAGTAGTAATAGTAATTGTAGTAAAAGTAGTATTAATAGTAGTAATAGTATTAGTAGTATTAGTAGTACTACTACTAGTAGTAGTAGTAGTAGTAGTAGTAGTAGTAGTAGTAGTAGTAGTAGTATTAGTAGTAGTAGTAGTAGTAGTAGTAGTAGTAGTAGTAGTAGTAGTAGTAGTAGTAGTAGTAGTAGTAGTAGTAGTAGTATTAGTATTAGTAGTAGTAGTAGTAGTAGTAGTAGTAGTAGTAGTAGTAGTAGTAGTAGTAGTAGTAGTAGTAGTAGTAGTAGTAGTAGTAGTAGTAGTAGTAGTAGTAGTAGTAGTAGTAGTAGTAGTAGTAGTAGTAGTAGTAGTAGTAGTAGTAGTAGTAGTAGTAGTAGTAGTAGTAGTAGTAGTAGTAGTAGTAGTAGTAGTAGTAGTAGTAGTAGTAGTAGTAGTAGTAGTAGTAGTAGTAGTAGTAGTAGTAGTAGTAGTAGTAGTAGTAGTAGTAGTAGTAGTAGTAGTAGTAGTAGTAGTAGTAGTAGTAGTAGTAGTAGTAGTAGTAGTAGTAGTAGTAGTAGTAGTAGTAGTAGTAGTAGTAGTATTAGTAGTACTAGTAGTAGGAGTATTAGTAATACTACTAGTAGTAGTATTAGTAGTAGTAGTAGTAGCAGTAGTAGTAGTAGTAGTATTATTAGTAGTACTAGCAGTAGTAGTAGTAGTAGTAGTAGTAGTAGTAGTAGTAGTAGTAGTAGTAGTAGTAGTAGTAGTAGTAGTAGTAGTAGTAGTAGTAGTAGTAGTAGTAGTAGTAGTAGTAGTAGTAGTAGTAGTAGTAGTAGTAGTGGTGGTAATAGTAATAGTATTAGTAGTAGTAGTAGTAGTAATAGTAGTAATAGTAGTATTTGTAGTAATAGTAGTAGTAGTAGTAGTAGTAGTAGTAGTATTATTATTATTACTAGTTACAGTGTTAGTAGTAGTAGTAGGAATATTAGTAGTTATAGTGACATTATTATATATATATATATATATATATATACTATATGCACTAGTAATTGTTAATATTATAATAATACATTATTATATATTTTATATTGATTCAGGATATAGAAAAATTGTTACGACAAAAAATCGAATCACAAAGAATACGCGAAATGAATGAATTATCCGAAACAACACACTATTTCTATGACGTATGCATTCACCTTATATATATATATATATATATATATATATATATATATATATATATATATATATATATTGGATTTAATTGGATAGTTTATTTTAACATTAATATGGTAAAACAATTACCATCACTGGTGTGGAAATGAAACAAATAAACAAAACAGTCAAATACAAACTGAATATACAAATAAATTAGCAAATAATAAATAAAATTAGGATCACAATCAAGATCAATAGATAGGTTAATTTATATAGTATTTTAGACAATTCGTAAATGTACGCGGTGACTTCAATGTACGTAAGTATATTCCATCTGGCTGGCGCAATTCTAGAGAAAGAGCGAGACTGCATTAAATTACATTTATTTGGAATCTTGAGTAAAGTAGCATCAAAAGAACGCATATGCCGGAGAATCTGATGAAGTATAAGCAAGCCACGTAAATATCTAAGTCTACCTAGAATTATTTTATGTTGAGGAACCAATCTATTTATTATTATTGTTATTATTATTATTAACGTTTTATGAATTAAGTAGTCTAAATTCACAACGTGTTTTAAACGGTAACCATTTCATATTATGTTGGTGTATGTCAGTTAAAGAGTGATCGCATTGTTTAAGCCTATGCTTTAATCTGGCAGATGATCGAGTAATTCGGTCAACTTTTTTAGCGTCGGTGTTCTTAATTCCATAAAAAAATAGAATAACAGTAATCTAATCTAGATAGCATTAGAGCATTTACGAGGCGCTTAGTGATATTATGAGATCAATAGTTTCTAATATGTCGACTTTTTTTATTATGAAATTTATGATACTGTTAGATAGATAGCAAAACTTTCAAAAACGGGCTAATGTACAATCATATAAATGGCTTCTATTGTAATTATAACTGTACATGTTTAAATAAATATCTATAAATATATTAAATATCTACAATATTTCTCATAAATATAGCTGATATATATGAATATTATTTAACAATTAAAAAATGTACTCACAATCAATAATAAATAAAATGTGTATATGCAAGAAGATGAACAAATATAGGATAGGATATATAGGTCCTATTATCTTGTAAATAGTTTATTTAAATATATTAGAATGTAATACAACTGCTATAATCATAACTTTAAGCGACTCATAACTTCAATATATAGATAATTAAGTACCTCTCTTATACGAAGTAATCATTCTATAATACAGTGTACTAAATGTAGGTACTAATGTCAACATGCACTATAACCAACAATAGCATATCATATATGCCATAGGACATACTTATTACATTTGTGAGTCCGTAATAAAACATTTTATTATATTATTAACATTTAAAACAATAATTATATATAACATTATTAAAATATATTAATATTATTATATTAGTAATTAAATATTAATGATACACTGTAACGTTGTAGATTGTATACGTTTTAATTGGAACATTACTAGGAACGGTATGCTTATATGTAGTATTTGTATTGAAGACTCGTATGTTAAATATTATATATAAACAACAGTATATTGGTTTTTATAATTTATCATACCATATTATGATTATATTATTATTATTATTATTATTATATATATATATATATATATAAATATATAATTATATACTATATTTAGAATACTATATATACACTAATACACACTTATACTATCAGTTAAATAATTATCATATATGTATAATTATAATTAACAAAAAAAGAGTTATACATATTACATATTATATATTGAACAATTGATTATTGTATTTATAAACCTTGTTACGTGTTAATCACAATATTGAAGTTGTTAAGTTGTTAAGTTGGTAGTGCTGCTAGTATACGATAGTACATAAAACTATTATTTCTTATTTACTATTATGTTATATAATAGGTATATTTTTAAAATATAATATATAGTATTTAAAAATATACTTTATAAATATACATTACATTAATATCGCTAATAAATAATTATGAAATAATTATTACAGTAATAGATGATACTAAGAAATTATCGACATCAAATGAAATTAATAAGTAAGTTTAATAATAATTAATTAATTAATAATGATATTCAAAATTACTACAATTACATATATTTAATAATATCCGTTATCAAATATGTAATATTAGTAATAAACCCTGAACTATCTAATCTAGGTACCTAGATCACGTGATATATTCTTATATTAGATCACGTGATATATTCTTATATTAGCAATTATAATGTTAAGGTTAAAAAATACATTTGGTAATATATAAAGATATCATCTTTTATGGAAAAACATACAACCTCATACATAACACATATTAAGAAATATATCATATCTGTTATATTAGTTTAAACCTTTAAATATTATTCATTTTTAAATTATTAATTTAATTTAAAAAATACTATTTTAAATTTATTATTTTAATTCTTTTAGTAGACCTATCCTATATATTACAATACATTATAATACATATGTTTTACATTACACATTATATAAGTTGGCTACTCTATAAATAGAAATATCAATAGATTTAAATGTTTGTTAGGAAGAGTATGTTTTATTTAATATTCTCTTATTATATTCACATCTTCTTTATTAATATTAATATCGTTATTTTCATTATTTTTTGGAATATTTTCTCAAATATTTACAAAATATTGAAGAGTATTTATTTGTATTTTAATCTAATATATTGATTTATTAATTAACAATATACTGATCGTATAAACAACCAACTAATAACGTATAGAACATTATAATATAATATTAACAAAATACAATAAAATAAACATTAATACTTATAGTATTATTCACATTGTTAACTTTTCTGATATTATCAACTATTCTTTTGAATATAAAAAAATATATTATGATATTTATCATAAAGTGATAACATATTATAATGTAATTATAAAAATATCTTCAATAATACATTTATTTATTCATATATATTATTTTATAATTATTTTACAGAATTCAAACCAATATTAAAAATCAAAATGAAATTATCATAGAAAACAATAGAATAATATCTAATCAAAATATTCTAATATCAACGATATATCGATACGGAACAAGGTTTTTGTTATTATATATAGTTTTATTATATATAAATATTTAATTAAGACTAAATATATATATATATATATATATATTATATAGGATTATACAAGTTATAAAAGTTATAAAAGTTATACAAGTTCTTACAATGTACACAACTAAGTACACTTTAAATAAATAAATTATAATTATATATATATATATATATATATATATTGAGCAATACATTTATTTTACTTTACGTTAATACATTATAATTATGAATCATAAATTAATTACTCTGATACACAATTAATCCATATACAAAATTACTTTTTATTTATAACTTAAGTATTAAACTTTAAACTTTAAACTTTAGTTATAATTATATTTTAAAACCTATATTTCTTTAATTATACATAATTAAAATTTATTAATAATAAATGAAGTATTAATAATTATACAACTATTAATACTTTAATAAATTATAATATTTAATATATTATACTTATAACAAAGAATTTTTTTTTTCAAATTAATATATCAATTTTTAGATTACAAATATACTATATATATATATATATATATATATATATATTAATACATTTAATTGAGTAACAAATATAATATTTGTTATATATTTAATGTTATCTAGAATATAATATAATTTAATATACATGTATATAGATATATGGGGAATATTATCAAACAAATCGATGACAAAATAGAAGAAATATCTTCAATATCAACATCAATGTTACATAAAATTGAAAACGAAAAATTAAATAATATAATTATAAATTCGAAAGGAATAGATTTTGGAAAAGGAGAATTTGTACGCGAAAATATAAAAATGAATTTATCAAAAAAGACACATATAAATAATATGAATATTTCTAAAGTCGGAGATTATCTAAACGGATCTATAAAGACGAATTCAAAAAGAAAGAAAAATTTTATTCAAATTAATATATCGCAAGCAAAATATATAAAAGTAACGCCACCAACAAAGACAATTTGGATATAGTGATATCACGTGATATAGTGATGTCACGTGATATAGTGATATAACGTTATTTAGTGATATCACGTGATATACTAAGTAATAACGTATTCATTAGCAATCCACTTCATTCTAGTTAAGTTTATAGTATAATTATAAAATATATTATTTGTAATATAAGCTAATAAATATATAAACAATAATTTAATATCTATTTATTTAATTATATATTATAATGAAAATTGTAGGTACATCTTATAGATATCCCAAATATAATTACATTTGGAAATATTTGAATAAGTCAAAGCTGATATGTTTATTTTATATAAGGAAGTATAACGTTTACAATTCTAATTATCAGATATATTATTATAATACATAATTATAAAATGTAATACACTGTATTACGTTGTACAGATACAGATCTACATATAGTTATAACTACTGTATATAACCTACTGTAGACATAACATTTAGATATCATAACAAATATGTCCCACTATTATTATATAGGAATACGTAAAATACTTATTCCAACGGAAACAATTGTTTCACCTATCTATATATATAATGACGGGATACATGCTTTAACAGGTATAAAGAGACAATTGTGATAATTGTAACAGTTGTAACAATTATTCAGAATGTATTTATTAATATGGTTAAAATAAAGCTATGCTAATTGTATTATTCGGGAATTCTGCCTGTTATCCTGATAACATATTTTAAACTTGTGGATAAAGGCTATTATACGACGCTATAACAAAGGATTGAATCCATTGAGTTGGTCATACATTATTTGTTCATATTTTCTGACAGAGATATGTGAATACAATAGAAATTGTTCATATATATTATATCATTTCCTTGTTATTTTCTATCTTTCAAAGTATTCATAGAATATATAGAATAATGTCATTGTCAAAGTGCTCCAGAATATTATCTTATAATATAGTATTTATCGAACAGTTATAAAGTTCCTGCAAATATCCTGTTCATCAATTTATAAGAGATGTTTTTTTCTGCTGATGTTTTCAAGTATTGTTTTCAATGAGTGAGGTATATATGTTTACATTTCCATAAACTATTGTCTTATGTATGTATTCATGTCTGCTTATATTTATATGTACTATATATGAATCAAGTTGTCATTTTCTTTTTTAATACTTTCGAATAGTTAAATTTGCTTATTTATACTTCTCAGCAACCTCGTTTGGTCTTTATTATTTAGACGTTTAGTATATTATATGTTACTAAGGTTGGTTTTTCTTTTTGATAGTTTCTATCTCTGTATTTAGTATACTATCTAGTATAATAGTTTAGCCTAATAATAATACCATAACTGTATGCTACGTAGCATTTGTATAGATGCGAGTTTCATATCCACATTATTTAGTTTAGCCATATTCGGATAGGTTAGCGTAAATTGTATGTTGAATACAACACTGTCACGATCTCTGCAGTGTTGATGCACCGCTCGTACGTGTATGTTCTTGTGCTAATAATGCTTTGTATCGTGGTTTAGTATATGTGCTTACATGCGTGTCCATTACGAGGGTTCTAAGTCCTACGTGGCTGCTAAGTGACGAGTGTCACGCGGCTGCAGGGTATTCGATATCACTATAGTGCTCACTATAGTTATAGCTATAGAGTATATAGTGTTGCAAATTCAATAAGTAATCGCCTTTATTTATTTCGCCTAATCCAAATAATCACGACCTACAAGTATCCTATTGATTATGTGCATATACTCGCGTTTGACGTTACATTACAAAATCTCTACTTAGTGATTCCTTTATTGTACTGTTTACATCATAGCAGAATTAGTCAATTTCCTCATCCGTGTATGTTGAGGTCAGAGCATATATTTAATGAATATTTAGGTTTATTGGGTATGCTTATATTCGTGTTCAAATTATTCGGATTGGGAAAGGTAAATAGTTAAATAAGGTATAATTTAGTATTATCTTTCATACCATTACTCAACCATCTTAACAATTCCTATCTCTTCGGCTATGTAATAGTGTATGTCCTTCATTACTTGTTATTCCCCAATAGTGTATGTCCTTCATTACTTGTTATTCCCCAATATCTGTAAATCTTATTTCCTCAAGTTATGGTCTCAATATAATGTCGTCAAGTTCCATTCCATATATAACGGTTGATTATCAATAATCGCACATGGTCCTGGACACTAACGATACGTACATTATTGGGTTTGTTAATTGATTGTTTCAGTAGGCAATATTAACCAGGTGGTGCCTATCTCCTCTCCTAACCAACTCATACCCCTTAACCCCTTAACCCGTAACCATTAACCCTTAACCCCTTTACCCACTTGATGTTATCGTTATTTGGGCATGGTCTCAGAAGCTAGTATACCCTAGATAGGGTGGGGTAGAGTGAGCCACTATAGTGGTGTGCGCACGCTATTTACTAGTGATATGTGAAGACATAGATGCAGCGTATTATTTCCCTCCTATTTCCCATACGTATTCATATTGTTACTATTACGAATACACAGAATTGTTCTTTACCAGAAATTAATAAACTTAAAATAAATTATGTAGTTTACGATGATGTTATCTTTTCGAATTTAAAAGTCTCTGATGGTCAAGACCGTGATATCACGAAATGATTATATTGAATACATCAACAATTTCTATAAATAATCTCACATGTAATACGAACACATTTCTACTCATCTAAATACCACTTAATACCATATATATATATATATATATATATATATATATATATATATATATATATATATCCTAGTTTGATAACATTATGATTTAAAATGTATTAACATGCTTGATTAAGGATAGAGAGGTATTTGGTAATTCGTATTATTATGGGGTGAATGACATTATATATTAGGGATGGCAGAGGAATATAGGGATTTTAATATATGATATATACATATAAATAAAGATTAGGGTTAATTTATTAAAATAATAGACTACCAGAAAAGTGAATTTAATAAATTAATTTTTAAAACATTTATTATGTTGATAAACGTCTAAAATTGTCATCTTCCTAGGATGATCCTATACAATTGTAAAGTAGAATTACAACTAATAACACCACGTTATAATCGTTGAGGATCTACTTTTTTTCTATGCACATTTAATGAAACACGATTCCGGTTTTTGGTTTTGAGGTAATTGTCCACAGTACTTTTTATTTGCAAATTTAGAACTTCGTCTTTTAATCTGTTTTAATTAATTGTATTTATTATATTTGAATAAGTATCATACCCACACACACACACATGAAGTGGTATTCACATGAGAAGGAACATATGCTCGTCTTAATGCTCGTATTATGCGTAGGAGTATACGTATAGGCAATGTACTCGATATTATCACCAAGGACACATGTCCTTGATATCATTGTATTGACCTTCAGATAATTTTACCTTCTAGAAGATAATATATTCATTAGTGGACTGCCTTTGAGAAGATAACATTATTTTTAGTGGACTGCCTTCAAGAGCATAATATAATCTCTGGGATAATGATGTATAGATGATAACATAATATATATTCTATATAGCCTACCGTCCACAACGATGCTATGTTTAAAAATGATATTTTATAATACACAATGGTATATATGCACATGATTCCAGATGCTATATGATGATTTATACCTATTAGTTAACTTATTTATAGCTTAGAATACATATTCCGAGAGTAGGAATGAGAAAAAGAATGCTCGCACATGGAACGCCTAATTTTATATATAATATGTATCTATACTAAAGGTAATTGTATTGTTTGTAATTAATTCTTAACATTAGTATAATCATTATTATTATTAATTACTGTTAATTATTTTAATAGTTTATTTATAGTGTGTTTGCTTTTAGGAAGTTAGTTTGTCTAAATAAAATATATAAATTATTTTTTCGCGTTGACTTCCTAATTTGGTATATTACTACAATGTATCTTATATATGTTTCTTCAAAGGCGTTACATTGTTTTAAAATGTTATTAAAAAATACATATTTCCTATAACATTTAAGTTAAATTATATTACATTTTTCAGTATAGTTTATAAAAAACTTTAAATAAATTTTAGTTTTTAATTATAACGTTATAAGAATATGTTATTTACGTTAGCAAATAGTTAATTGAAAAGTATTGTAATATAACCTTTTTACATTTGTATTTAAAGTTAACAATTCCCTTTTCATGACATTTCCTAGCACTGCATTTCCCCTTTTTTACTCTTTTCCATTCGAACCTACACACATCTGAACACTTCCTTGTTTTCGTATATCTAGTATTGTAAGTGTCGCATTTTAGTATATCTTGCTCTTTTCTTTCGATGACATTCATGCATTTACGGTGCCGATAGGAGTTACCTATTCGAGTGTATTATATTTATTACTATATTAAACATTATTTATATTGAAATATGTATACTTAATTACATTATTAAGCAGTTACTACTACTCTTGGTTTACTAATTAATAATCATTATTGATCACATGTTAATAAGTATTGTGCTAATCTAATAATTTCACCTTTTTCAAAGGTTAGCAAATTTCGTAGTCTCATAGACCTAATTAAAAGAGTATACATATTTTTTGATAGACGATTAATTACAAGACATGTAGAGTATACAAAGTTTTCATTATAATTTATAAATCATATATAGAAAGAATAGAATATTTTAATTTAGAATAATTTGAATCAAGAAGATTGAAAATAGATCTGTCAACAATTTTTAAAATTTAAAATAATTTACAGATATCATTATATATGATATATATATAACATTTCGAATAACTGTAGAACTAAATGTAGGATAATTATAAAAATTAAATGTAATGCATAATTATGATAATACAATTACAAATATGATTAATAAATTATTAATAATAATAGATCAGTTAATATATGGAATTCATTATATTAAAATTAATAATTCATAACATTATATTCAATATAATAAAATCGGTATCTGTTTCATCATTTACAAATAATATAAACAAAATCTGTTTCCAAAAATAAATGTTTTTAACAGAAATTTATAACTTGGTATTAATTTATGTTTCATTGTTATCTTTATAATTTAATTATCTCTTATGTTTTTTTTCTTGGTAGAATATTTGGGTATATTTATCAAATTTACTATAATATATTAAAATGATAAGTATTATATTAGTATTGTTTGTTTTGTATTATATTTTATTATATATATATATATATATATATATATATATATATATATATATATATATTAAAAATACTTCATTTAAATATTAAACTATAAAATTAATAATGTATTACTATTACATATTACAAAGTTACGAAGAATTCAATATATTTAAAGTTTAATATTTAGATGCCCTTTAAACAAATTAATGTATTTTTATTTCTATTTTCAATTAATTTTCGTTTATTTTTACGGTATACCGTAAAATAAACATAAAAAGTTATAACTGTAAAACGTTTTAATGAATATTAATGAATATTTATTTATTGAATATTGAATTAATATATAGAAGGATATTCAGAAGCTATAATTAGCTTATATTAAGAATATCCTAAAAACAAAAATATCAAATATTTAAAATATAATAATAATTATGAAATAAGAAAATATAATAATAATAATGGTGTAATACAAGATATTTGTATCGAATATACACATTAATAATAATAATAATAATAATAATAATTGAAATAAAACTAGTACACATAATAATAATTCTTATGTACATATATTACAAAATATTATAAAAGATATGCATTTTTAACAGAGATTACATGATATTAAATATTTAATTTGTGAACAAAATTGGTTAAGTGTGGTTTGACTATTGTATGGTTTTATATGTATTGGTAGATTATTCCAGCAAATAATTATGGAAAAATAACCTATTATAATAGGTTATATTTTGTTTGCAGTGGTATTAACTAAAGGTATTTTAAATTTGTTATTATCTAGCATGTTATTAATTTAATTTATTTTTTAATTTCGTATTATTCTTTGTTTATTTCTATAACGTAAGTTATCGTTAGAAAATAGTTGTACTTTATACTTTCGATTATATATTTGCTTAAATAAAGTATCGATAATATTATGCTATGATTAGATGTTTCAAATTATTTTATTAACCCATATAACGTATAATGTAACATTTAATATACATATTATATTTATTTATATTTAGTTAATATATATATATATATCTATTGCCGATATTTCCATAATTTGCCCTCATGTTTGATATCTGAAATACCATAAACGCGCTTTCAGTTATATTGTTCCATCCTTATATAACTCCCTCCCTGACTTTATTATAATATATATTATAAGATCTATAGATCAATCCTTTCACACCCGTTCGTTTAAACCTTATACTAATTTGTGGAAACTTGACAACTGTATGATGTATTTAAATTAAAAACCACGTGATCAAATGCAACTATTGAATACCTATTGTACTTATTACCGTACCTATTACTATCGTTCCTCCTGTCTCCCATTGCTGGTTACTGTTATCAATGTTATTACTATTATTTGTTTTAATATTTAATTTACCATTTCTAATAACACGTGTTATGGAAGTACTTCCAAGAATATTCATATATATATATGCATAGCTATTCAAAATATATACATACAAGCAAAGCCCAACTAGATACAACTACCTAGGATATTAACTACTATATTAACTACCTATCTGATTACACGGACACGTATACGTGTGTATACACACGTACACATCAATGTACGTACACCTATAGCCGTATGCAGAATAAGCTAACCTGTACAATCAGCATTACATCTTGTCCAATTAGTATGCATATGAGACCACCTAATAAACTTTTGATTAAAGGCACCAGGCCTTCTTTTCTTTGCAGTGTTGTTATTACGTGTACGGTTTACGTATGGTCTATTGGTTACATGGTAGACATTAGTTGTAGTAGACATTTGTGGTGTTGGTGCACTAGTGAGCCTATAGGTGTCTCTTCGTCTAGTGGTTCTAGGACGGATATCCGGTCTACTATATGGTCTACTAGGTTCGGTAGTTGTGCCTATATGTGTTATGTAACTCATTGTAATGTATATATATATATATATATATATATATATATATATTATTTACTAATTATATAGGTATATTTAAGATGATTATATATATATATTTGATCAACATATTTATATATATAATTAGTAAATAATGTATACATATATCAACAACAGTAATATTAGTAACTATATTATTATTATACGACCTCTTATAGTCGTAGATATACTTATATCAGAGTTAGTAAGGAACGAAATCTCTATATCAGTGTAGAAATTCCGAGTTACAATTGTTATTCCCTGTTGTAGTAGAAGTTAACTTAATATATATATATATATATATATATATATATATATATTATAGTGGTATAATCACTATAGTGGTTTTTAATAATTTATCCATATCTTTATTTGAATATTTTAACAAATATTTCGTTAATAGAATTATATTAATGTATATATATATATATATATATATATATATATATATATATATATATATATGATGAATGAATGCATGCAATCAGTTTATAGACATAAGACATACTATGTATATCATACGTATATGGAGGATCAGTGAAAGCCTAGGCTTTATTTGATCGAAACCTCCAATATGTTCAGATTAACATATTAGTAAAAGTAATAATATAATAATAATGATTCATGTGTTAGGATTCGTTGTAATATAATTAGTAAATGAAACAATAAAATAGAAGATACATAGGTATATATCATATATAAATTAATAAAAATAATAAAAAACACTGTTCATGAACATACATAAATACATAATAACATATCATCATATTTCAATCCATTACATTACAGTTAATAATAAAATAAGTTAATAAAATAATTGTATAATATTAAAATGTATTAAAATATATATTAGTAAAATATGTAACTTAATAAAATTGTAATATTGAGAAATTGTTAATAAAAATAGTAAATTATTAAAAATATGTGTAAAATAAATATATATAAAAGTATGTTATAAAATTAAAACTACTAACATTACAGATGACTAATAATATACCAATAATAATTACAAAAATATTTAAAACTACTAAAATTACAGATGACTAATAATATAACAATAATAATAAATAATATATTTTTAAACAATAAACCAAACACGATGAAATACTAATATAAATTATAGAAATTATAATAAATTATAGATAATAATGTGTTTCTATATATATTAAAACTACTAACTACTTATCAATTCGTGTTATCATATTTCTATTTTCGAGATAACTTTTAATAAATAAATTTGTATCACCTCTCAACCGTATACATTCTAATTTAGCAAGTAAAATATCATAATCAACTACACCAAATGCTTTCTTGAGATCTAAGAATATTGTTGCTACTTTTTGTTGAGATAGTTTATGTAAAATGAAATGCTGAATATTTAATAATGATATGGTTGTATTTGATCTGGGAACAAAACCATATTGATTTTTGTTAATAATATTATGCTTAAATATATATTTTGATAATCTATTAAAACTAATTTTTTCAACAATTTTAGATATTTGTGGTAGTAATGAAATTGGCCTGTAATTGTTTATTTGTTGTTTATCATTAGTTTTATATAAAAGTTTAATAATTGCAATTTTCATATTGTCAGGAAATGTATTTGTTTGGATACTTAAATTAAATATCTTTTTTAATGGTTCTAAAATATATTGAATAATATCTTTTATTAAGGGCATATCATGATTATATCTAATGATCTTTTTGATTTAATAAAAAATAAATACTAATAAAATTATTAGATAAACTTTAAAATCGTTTTTATTTATATTATTTACTGAATTATTTATTTCACTTCCAATGCTCGAAACATATTAATTAAGTGAATTACATTGTTTTATTAATTTTAATATTATTATTTATAAAAGTATTTAGATAATCCGAGTCAGCAGGTTTTATTATTTTATTTATGATTTTCCAATTTTCTTCTTGTGTATTTGCGGTAAAAATATTTGTATAGTAATTATATTTTTAATTTTACTATTTTTATTAATTTAATTTTTTAATTTTTTATATTTTCCAAATAGACAAGGACAATTGTTTATTTTGTATTTTGTTTATAATTTATTTTTCTTTTTTATTGCATTTATTTTATCATTTTATTTTAATTTATTATTGAGCCATGGATTATAATTTTGATTCAATTTAATTCTTTTTTTTAATAAAAGGACAGTGCTTATTAATACTATTAGTTAATATATCAATAAATGTATTGTATGGTTCATAACAATTCTGATTATTTAAAATGTATTCCAATTTATTGTACCTAGTTCTAGTTTTAGATTATGTACATTTAATTTATTAATTTTCGTAAATATGTAGGGAGCCTATATCGAACATTTCTTTTAAAAAATAGAATATAATTAAAAATACAAAATATATGTATGAATGATCACTAATATCTGTATGTATTATACCTCGTATTACATTAGAATAATTTGTTAAAATATTGTCTAAACTTGATTGTGACTAGGGATGTAAATGATGCCGAGCTTTTGATGCCGAGCCGAGACTATTGGTTTTTGATGCCGAGCCGAGAATTTCATTTTCGGAACAAAAACGAGCCCATGCCGAGCCGAGACTCTAGCCAAACGAGCCCGAGCCGAACCGAGACTTTAGCTAAACGAGCCCAAGCCGAGCCGAGACTTTAGTCAAACGAGCCGAGACTCTAGTCAAACGATCCCAAGCCGCAATGAGACTCTTATAAAACATAATCGAGCCGAAATGATGCTTTTTGGAAGTTACATTATATACATAATTTTTATATATTTATCCATATTGTTATTAATGTTTCCTATTTCATGTGACATAATATTAATTATATGTATCGATAGGTGGCTATTTTGTTTATGATATACTCAAATGTTCGTTTAGTATACGAATATTTTAAAAATTTCAAAAAATAATTCTCTGTACTCTCAGACTTGAATATGGCTTTATTAATTTCGTCTTGTGATGATATGCAAAATGTGTAGTTACCAGTAATTTATAAATAATGTGGAAATTAATTGATAGTAGGTGTTGTTGTCGCATCAGTTCAGTTATACTGATCGTCTATTGACCTTGGTGTTAATTTATATAGATTATAGATCGAATTATTTTATTTAATGGCATTAACTGATGAGGAGTAAATTAATTAAAAGTATGTTATAAATTGTAACTTACAATAGTCCAATAAAGATTTGATTTAGCAATTTACATGTATTACAATTTATATTTGTTCTTATAATTCTAATATTATGCAATTGATAGTTGGCTGATTTGACTTTTTGTGTTTATGAACATATTAAGATTCTTATCAATTAACACTCATTGTAGTTATTTATGATACTTGTCTATAGTTTGTAATGAAATTATTTTCGTTTGATATACAATACAATGATTCTGGTAACTGACACAGAAACTATATTGAGCTTATGAAAACTGAGACTAACACTTAAATGATGCCATTAATAAGCACGAGTTAATAGCAATGCATTTTATAGAGACTGAGACTGCATCGATGCTTTAGGTAACCCATTCTGAGGCTTAAACGATGCTATTTTTATTTACATTGAGACTGAATCGAAGCTTTAGGTATTGAGACTGAGACTGCATCGATGCTTTGGGTAACTGAGACTGAGACTGCATCGATGCTTTGGGTAACCGAGACTGAGACTGCATCATGCTTTAGGTGACCGAGACTGAGACTGCATCGATGCTTTGGGTAACCGAGACTGAGACTGCATCATGCTTTAGATTTGAGCATCATTTACATCCCTAATTGTGACTATACATTACTCCCCGGTATTATTCATAATAAAGGGAAACATCATTAATTTGGTAGGCCTAAAACCCATAACAATATCGTGTTAGAATAATTACTATTTGATAAAATACCATATATATATATATAAATGTACAATGTACATTTTACAATGAATAATGAGAAATGTATAAATGTAGATACAATGTAGATCCAATAAAATGTAAGGAAACATTGATATCAAATAACTCGATATCTTATTTGATGATTTTATTGCGTTAAATTAAAAACATAAAATATTAATAAGGTATTAACTATGAATATAAGATCGTGTAAAATATATAAAAATAAAATTAGCTTAATATTTTACAACAATTTCAATTTCATTAAATTCAATTTTTATTTTCATTTTGTTAAAATGAATTTCCAAAAATGATAGTATAGTTATATATATATATATATATTATTTTATGAATCATTAAATAAATATAATGAAATATGCTATAATATTATAACAATGTATTATAAAAATAATAAATCATAAATCTAAACTATTTAATTAAATATAAATATAAAATATAATTATAAATATGAATTTGTTGTTTAAAGACATATCAATATTACACACATATAAACATATTTTATATCATTTATATTCAATTCCAAAGTATATGCCTTATCATATATATATAAAGTATAACATAAACATAATATGTATATATAAATGTGTATAAACCAGCACATCGACATCCTTCTGTAACGGTTTGCTCCACTCTATAACTTCTTTTGATGACTGGAAACCGTTATAGAATATTCTGGTGTCACCGATATCCACCTGTCTACTTCGATAGTTCACATTCGCATTGTTCTCCCATATGATTGCGTATCTATCACTGTATTGTATACCTGTAGGTTATGCATATTGGGCGTATTGTGGGTGTATGGTGGGCGTATTACACTTGTGGACGTGGCATCTGATGTCATACTGACATATTCATACTAAATATATATTATATATATATATATCAACATCTTCAATATTGATATATTCTGTCGACTTCAGGTAAATGTCACAATTTAAAGGCGTGTAAAGTTAAATATATCCGTTATAAATAAATAAAATATATATTTTATCATCTTTACTTATCATTAATACATTATTATTATTTGTATGAATAGGAATGCATAGCACGCATCTATGAGACATTAACCCCACCCCAATACAATTCGTAACATATGTATGTAGTAACAAGTTGTTAATAAATGTTAACATTATTAATATTTAATCTATGTTACATTTATTACATTATTAATATTATTAATAATTAAATGCATTTACATATGTTAGATACATATTATTATTCATCTATTAATAGTATTATTCATATATTAATAGAATTCATAATATAACTATTTAGCTATTTACTTTACATTATTTACTCAATAATTTAATATGCAATTAAAATAAATTTGTAACATTATAATTATTAATCTAAAGAAATTGTAACATTATAATTATTAATCTAAAGAATTCAGTTAACATATTTTGATTTAAAATATGTTCTTCACTGTCGCAATTCATTGAGATATATGCCAAGGAATCGGCTATCTCTGGTATTTTTCACAGCAGAATCATATTACAAAGTATGCTATAGGTGATATACGTGATACGACCCTACAATGATATACTAACCTATATGGAATCTATGCGAGTCGTGTGCATTACGTTCGGTTATTCTGACCTTTGAACTTCCTGCAGGTATTGTGTACAGTATACTATACTGGCCAGCTCTCATGTACATCGGTTTCTTAATTAGGGTACTGAATGGTTTGCAACCATACGGATCTCCATTGCACACTGCACATCTGTCGTATACTGCCTTGGAACCCAGTACGTTATCGCAACCAACTTTCTGTAACAATGTAGTCAAGGCGTATGTAGGCGAATTGTATACATTAATATACGTAAGTATTTTATTAAATAATTGTTTTGTAAATAGTTAGTAAGCTAAATCTTAGAATTAACGACATTATTAATAATCTCATTCGATCATGACGTGTGACGTATTGACGACGCGTGGCAGCGTGATATACGTATTAGTCATAGTATTAGTCATAGTATTAGTCATAGTATTAGTAATAGTATTAGTATCATAGCTATGTATACTAGTATTCAGTCATAGTCGACACATTCATATAGTTTAATAAATAGGTTTTATATTTGAAATATTTATATTGAAAATTTCGAATTTTGAACTAGGAATATCTAATTTATTTATGTGATCTATGATCTGTGATATATTAGTAGAGGACATAACTATTGATAGATTTTCTTCAAATAATATAGAAATTTATAATAATAAATACATTAGTCATTTGTAATATATTTGGATTAATCAATATTTCTTTAAATATAGGACTTTAAAATATAATGAATTTTAAAATCAATTATATAATATAATTTATATCACATATGTTTAACAAAATATTATTACATATAATATTAAACCTCCAATAAAATTGTTAATAAAATTAAAAATACAAAATAAATTACTGACACAACTTAACCAGATAGATTATTATTATTATTATTATTATTATTATTATTATTATTATTATTATTATTATTATTATTATTATTATTATTATTATTATTATTATTATTATTATTATTATTATTATTATTATTATTATTATTATTATTATTATTATTATTATTATTATTATTATTATTATTATTATTATTATTATTATTATTATTATTATTATTATTATTATTATTATTATTATTATTATTATTATTATTATTATTATTATTATTATTATTATTATTATTATTATTATTTATTTGAGTGTATACACTTTTTAAATGATAATTAACAAAAGTATTTATAATAACAAGGTAATACGAGATATAAATAAAATGGTAAAATATTCTCGTGATATATTAAATAACAAAACATACTTTATAAATCATAGGAAATTATAAATAAATGAGTTTTTAATAATGTCTTAAATTATGATATTGATTCAGAATACGTGTAATGATAAGTGATGCTCGTAATAAACCATGCATTTGCCTTGTATACAGACGTCGGTGCTGTGGCTCTTTACACACCTAGTGCCGTCTATCAATGTCTGATGAGAACTAATTCCTCTCCCGATCGAGTTGATGCAATGCAGGTGACATATATTAATATATTCAGATCCATAGGAACCTTATAAAATATTGTATTTGTCATTAAAATAAAATTGTATACATATATATATATATTATTAATTATAATTATACTATAGTATATACATTTAATTTTGAGACTAAATTAGTTGTATAATCTATAGACTATATACATATCTAACCAGTAATCGTATACTAACCTTTTCTAAAATAAAAGACATTCCATATTTCGTTTTGTTGTTGTCCAATACTATTGCATTGTACGTGCCTAAAGTCTGTGGGATCTTTGCACTGATGTACGTTGCACATTCTGTACTCCGAACGAGCTCCTTTACAGTAACGTCCCCCATTTGATGGACTAGTAATATGTAATTTCGCTTAGTCATGAGTTAGTAATTCGATGATGTGATTAAATCGGAAATGAAACGATATATGATATAAACCATGTCATTTATAGAGTTATATTTAATTAATTATTATTAAAATATATCATTATAAAATAAATAATCGTTCTTTTTTTTCAATATTATAAGTAACTCATATTTCAAAGACTAATAATGATTGTAAAACTTTATTAATAAAATGTAATATTCGAACAATATCTAAGTATTGCTTGTATGTGATTATTTAATAAATTATATTAAAACACATTATTTATATATTACATTAAATATAACTATAAATAAATAAAAGTATTGTACAAAAATAGAATATCCAGCTTCTGACTTATAAGATAATTTTAACTTATATAATGGCGCTTCATAGCATGTATACATAATAACCTTAATATAATTATGCTATACGAGTTAACAAATATGTACTATCTGGAAGTCAAATATATATACAGGTATGTAAGGTATGTGACCACGTGATCACAAATAAAGTTGAATACATTATCACGTGACTATAGTCAGTAGTGTTTTCAGACATTTTCAGATTTTTCACTCATTCGAAGGTTTTGAATAGTAAATAAATACACTTCGAAGGTTTTAAATAGTATTATTTGTATTAAATTAAGTATTCGAAGTTTTCAAATAGTTAAATTATTCATTTGCCAAGGTGTAAAATAGTAAGTAAATACACTTTGAAGGTTTCAAATAGTAAATATATTTAATAATTAAAAATAATAATAATTATTTATTTTCACAAATATATATAATAATAGAATGTAATATAATTAAAAAGGGTTATGCATTTTGATTAATGATCAATGCATATAAATAAGTCTAATTTCTCTGGACATAATTTTGAACGTTTTTTGTTAAAATATTTGGATTTAGTTATTCGACATTTTCGAATATTTGTCAAATTCGAAAATTTACTATTTGAAAGAATCGAATATTCGAATATTCGAATATTCGATATTCGAAACTGTTTCCAACACTAATAGTTAGTATCAGTATACTGATTAAATAGAATTACACCAACAGGCTCTACATTACACACTGGAAAATACATTTATAAATAATTACTAATTATGTAACAATACTGGAAAATTGATACATATATTAATATATATATATATATATATATATATATATATATATATATATATATATATATATATATATATATATAGTATTATTAAACCTGGGGCGTGTACATGTTCTGAACACCTTAGCGACACCTCCCCCACAAGTTCTAGAACATTCAGATGGTTCATGCCACTGTGACCACGCCCCATCTACTACTGAATGTCTTCTATGTCTAGATATGCAGGTTCCATACATACACCACTGCAATGACGTATATCATTTGTTAATGAGGCCGATGTTCAAATATATGTCACATGTCATTTATTACTAGTATATATATTAAAATATTGTAAATGTGTATTTATATATAAATTAATATTTTCAATTGAAGTAATTACAAAAGATTATATTATAGTTTATTTATAATATTATTTTTATTAAATAGTTATTGTTACTTGATTATTTAATTATTATAATATGACTATAGTCATATACATTAATTTCATTTTTATTAGCTAAATAGGTACATATGATATAGTTTATTCTGTTTATTAATACTATTTTATTTTATTTTATTTGTTTTATTTTTGATATTTTAATTATAATTAAAGGGAAAATTGGAAATTATTGTTTATAATGTATATGTGATGTGCAATTTGTAATAGATGTTTTCATCATACTTTTCTTTAAAGACCGACTTCAATTTAATTTGTTTATTTATTATAAAAATTATTGTATTATTATGTATAGTTATTGTAGTTATATTCCTACAAAATAAGATATTAAGTATATTTGTTTTAGTTTAATTATAGTATATATTTATAAGTGGTCTGTCATCTTCTAATATTATTATACTATCTTTTATATATGTTGTATTCATATTTGTAACAATTGTATCTATTATTGAATTACATCTTTTAATGAACTAGGTTCTGATATTTTATATCAAATATTTCAGGCATTAGTCCTTGTTAATTAAAAAAAATATTTAATTTTGACAATTGGTATATTGTAATATTATATTAAAATATACATAATTAACGTATGTGTAATATCACACTGGTTTGCCTGAATATCTAAATTATATTTAATTTTAAGTTATTTTATAATTTCATATTGACTATATTTTAAAACTTATATTTATATACCATGACCACTCCCTATCTTGTCAATAGTTTATTGTATATGTGTAGTATGTTATAGTATTCATTAATCAATTATTATTATTCAACCAGGTATTAAATAAACATATACTACGATGCTAACTTATTAAAGTAAAGCCACATTGGGACCGTCCCACACCATTACAATCACGGAGATTGAATCACCTACATATATAATGGTATACCTATAATAGCAGACTTAAATACTTTTAAAATCAGTAATATCTTTTAAGACAGAATTAAATACTTATTAAGAAATACTTATTGAATATATATTATATGTGGAGATTATTAAATCATAATTAAATCAGGCTTTACTACTTAATTATTAAAGCAGTAGACATATGTAAAGTTCAATTTATAAACAATGAATTTAAATTAATATATAATAATACAGATAAAAAAATCTATAACAACATATTATAAATATAAATGAATCTTTTAAATATAGATGAATATAATGAAATACATTATAAAGATACAAGCCTATCAATGATATTATTAAATATACGAAGTTTTAATAAAAATATAAATAAATTATTAATATTTATCGATAACTTGACCCATAAACCTGATATTATTATATTAACGGAAATATGGCTTACTGATAAAGATTACCCAGATATATATTTCCCTAATTATAATATTTTTATAAAAAATAGAATATTATCCAATAAAAAGAGAGGCGGAGTGTACTTATATTAGTTAGTAAACTGATAGAATGTTGCATAATTGAAGACCTTTCTTATTCTATAATGGATTATATTGATATTATATCAATTAAAATAATTATTAATTCTAATGATTTTAAAATTATATCATCTGTTTACGGATCACCTGATTATAATGGAAATGATTTTATTAATTTATTGTTTAACTTATTTCATAAATATATAAGTAGAGAAATGTATATGTGTGGTGATTATAATATTAATTTATTAAATAATACTGTATTATCTAACTCGTTTAAAAATATATTGATCCAATTAGGTATATCTAATATAATTGATATGCCCACAAGAATCACCCAAAATTCAATATCAAGTTTAGACAATATTTTTACAAATTGTTCTGATGTAATACAAGGTGTAATACATACAGATATTAGTGATCATTCATTAATATTTTGTATTTTTAATTATAATCTATTTATTAAAAGAAAGGATCAATATACATATTCAAGAAATATTAATGAATTAAATGTATATAATCTAAAATTAGAACTAGGTACAATACATTGGAATACGATTTTAAATAATCAGAATTGTTGTGAACTATACAATACATTTATTGATATATTAACTAAGAGTATTAATAGGCACTGTCCTTTTATTAAAAAAAGAATTAAATTGAATCACAATTTTAATCCATGGCTAAATAATAAATTAAAAAATGCAATAAAAAAGAAAAATAAATTATATACAAAATACAAAATTAATAATTGTACTTGTATATTTGGTAAATATAAAAAATTAAAAAATTAAATTAATAAAAATATTAAAATTTAAAAAAATAATTACTATAAAAATCTTTTTACTGCAAATACACAAGAAGAAAATTGGAAAGTCATTAATAAAATAATAAAACCTACAGACTCGGATTATCCAAATACTTTCATAGATAATAATATTAAAATGAATGAAAGGTACGAACAATGTAATGCATTTAATGAGTATTTTTCGAGCATTGGAAGTAAAATAAATAATTCAATTAATAATATAAATAAAAATGATTTTAAAGAATTTTTATCTAATAATTTTAATAGTTTTTACTTTTTACCAATTGACAATGATGAAATAATTAAAGTGACTAAGGATATTAAATCAAAAAGATCATTAGATTTAAATAATCATGACATGACCTTAATAAAAGATATTATTCAATATATTTTATAATTTATGTATCCAAACAAATACATTTCCTGACAATATGAAAATTGCAATTATTAAACCTTTATATAAAACTAATGATAAACAACAAATATCCAATTACATGCCAATTTCATTACTACCACAAATATCTAAAATGTTTGAAAAAATTATTTTTAATAGATTATCAAAATATATATTTAAGCATAATATTATTAACAAAAATCAATATGGTTTTGTTCCCAGATCAAATACAACCTTATCATTATTAAATATTCAGCATTTCATTTTACATAAACTCTCTCAAAAAAAAAAAGTAGCTACTATATTCTTAGATCTCAAGAAAGCATTTGATGTGGTTGATCATGATATTTTACTTGCTAAATTGGAATGTATAGGGTTTAGAGGTGATACAAATTTATTTATTAAAAGTTATCTTACAAATAGAAATATTATAACACGAATTGATAATACTCTATCATCTAGAAAGATTATTAAATATGGAGTGTCGCAAGGATCTGTTCTGGGACCTCTACTATTTATTATCTTTATAAATGACATATCAAATATTTTTATTAATGAACAAGTAAATAATATTAATATCAATTTATATGCAGATGATACATCTATAACTATATTTGCTGAAAATGATACATTATTAACATATTATTTGCAATATTACATGGATAAGTTAAAAAAATGGTTTGATATAAATAAGCTTAAGCTAAATATCGAAAAAACAAAAATATTGCCATATATAAATTCTGGTATATTAAAAGATATAACAATAGATAACATTAAAATCGATATAGTTAATAATTATAAATTTCTTGGGATCTACTTAGATTCCCAAATGACTTACAAAAAACATATAAATTATTTATCGAATAAATTGTCAAAAATTATATATACTATAAAAAAAATATCTTTTTTAGATACAAAAAATTTAATTTTATTATATAATTCGTTCTATTTATCTAATTTATCATATGGGATTGAAGTATGGTCAAATACTTATAAATCGAATTTTACAAAATTAATTATGTTACAGAAAAAGGTTATACGAATTATTAATAAACAAATAATAGATAAATCAAAATTACCATTAATACGTCTAACACATACTGGTCCTTTTTTTTAAAATAATAATATTTTAAAATTTGAAGATCTAATTATATATAGAAACACATTACTAATCTATAATTTCTTAAATAATAAATATAAATTAGATTATAACTCATATTTCAAGATAAATAAACTTAAAAATAAATTTATTCTACCACTTATGAAATCAAATAAATTAAAAAATACAATATTTTTTAAAGGACCAAAGTTATATAATGAATTAATGTTTAATAATCTTTTACGAAAAAAGAATATTAATAATATATTTATTCTAAAAAAAACATTGAAATATTCATTTATAAGTAAATATTAGTTTTTTTTTTTTTTTTTTATATATTTTATATATTTTAATATTTATTTTTTTTAATATTTATATTTGTTTTACATCTTGTTTCGTTTATTGTTTTAAATATTTTTTTAAATTATTATTGGTATTATTAGTCATCTGTAATTTGACAGGAATGTGGCGCCATTGCACGTCTTATTGAAATATGATTAATTTTTGTTAATAGTTTTAATTTTATAACATACTTTTAGATATTTTTATTTTACACATATTTATAATAATTTACTATTTGTATTAACAAGTTCTCAATATTGTAAATTTACATATTTTACTAGTATATATTTTGATACATTATAATATTATACAATTATTTTATTATCTTATTTTATTATTTACTTTAATGTAATGGATTGAAATATGATGATAACTTATGTTCATGAACAGTGTTTTATTATTTTTATTAATTTATTAATTTATATATATATATATATATATATATATGTATCTTCTATTTTATTACAAAGAATGCTAACACATGAATCATTATTATTATATTATTACTTTTACTAATATTGTAATCTGTACATGAACATATTGGAGGTATCGACCAAATAAAGCCTAGGCTTTCATTGATCCTCCATAGACGTATGATATACATAGTATGTCGTATGTCTATAAACTGATTTAATTCATTCATTCATTCATATATTTTAATAATTAAGTGTTACAGCCTGATTTAATTCAGATTTAATAATCACCACATATAAGATATATTTAAATCTGTCTTAATAAGTATTTAAATCTGTCTTAACATTTGACTTAACATTTATTACTGCTTTAATAAGTATTTAAGTCTGCTATTATTGTTTGCTGCTAGAAGTAATAAATGTTAAGACATATTTAAATACTTATATCAGTTTTAACGTAAGATAGAATTTAGGCCGATATATGGAAAGTAAATGGTAATTTAATTTATATGTTTTATATATTATTAATCACTTATTTTTAATTAGTCGATACTGAAGAATTAGACGCCCTGGTGCCAGAAATGGAACCTTCACTAATATGTAATATATATATATACCTGAAATACTAATATTGTTTGTCATTATTATTTTATTTATTAATTTCCGTACGGCTTATTCTATTTTATTTTATCATTATTAATGGTATTTATTGTTTACCTACTTTTATTATTTATATTCTATATACACTTTTGAGAAATCATTTATGATTTATTTAAGTGTCTAAATAAGCATTCAATCAATTTAATATATATATATATATATATATGTAACAAAGTTGAGTTCGTGTATACTTTATTAAGACAAAGACCCGATGACATGCAGAATGATGAATCCGGCTATATTACCGATTGGCATTAATTCTATAGCACAATAACAAAATATAATTTGCAGACGATAAAAATACAAAATAACATAAAAACGAACATTGATATTGCTAAGGCTATGCAATTAACACAGAGCGTGACACTAAAATCTAGTTTTAAGTTTTTATGTAGATATATCTGTGTACCTTATGTAATGCATTTACATGTACATTACATTAATCGATATATCAACAACTGACTTTATAACATACACCCCCTCCGTTATGAAGTGGTCTCACACTCACAATTTAATTATGTCACCCGAGGTTTTTTACGCGATTACTTCGACGCAGAGATGGACCCGGCACTGGGCTATCTATCGTCGACAAAGGCACACTTACGCTTGTAAGGTTATCGCGACGCAATCTGGTCGCTTTCAATATCTCTGCCCTATTTACAATCCTAGCCTTTGTTATAGGCATTACCGTACACGTTTGTGGGGAAGGCCGGTCGATGACAATTAGAGGATGTGATGAGTATTTATCCTGAATCTTGTTTCGACCCAATGGGTGACTACGGATAAATACTTCATCACCCACTTTCACGTCATCAAAAGATTTAGGAGTTTTGGTCGCATGTTTATTACGCCTCTCTCTTTCAGCCTGGTGCCATACTCGATTTAGTGAGGTCAATTCTTCCTTCTTCGGGTTACAAAGCACGCTGTCAATAGGTAGGATTGGTTCTCGCCCGAAGAAGAGAAAAAATGGAGACTCCCCTGTCGAAGCATGCACCCCACAATTATATGCGTACACGAGATTGTCAATATACCGGGGCCACTCAGATTTCTTTTCTTGCGATATTGTACATAACAATCCATGCAGGGTACGATTAAAACGCTCAGTCTGACCGTTACCTTGGGGGTGGTATGCGGTAGTTCTACTTTTCTCTACGCCATGTTCCTCACATAAATCACGAATGACCTCTGATTCAAAGTTACGTCCTTGATCAGAGTGTATCCGAGATGGTATTCCATACTGGAACCAATATTGGCGTAGAGCTCTAGCGACAGTCGTAGATTTTTGGTTCTTCGTTGGTATGGCTACAGAGTATTTCGTGAAAATATCCGTTAATACTAGGATATTTTCTATACCATTGATACTTTTTTCCACTGTAGTGAAATCTATAGCAAGGATTTCTAAAGGACGCTCTGCTTGGATCGAGCCCATTTTAGGTTTAATGGTCAACGCACTAGAAATTGCACAACGACGGCAGGATTTACAATACTCCTTCACATCGTTCCACACGCCTATCCAGAATACTCGATCTAAAACGAAGTTTGTGGTACGATCAATACCTTGATGACCTAAATCATCGTGCACCGCCGATAAAACTAGTTCGCGAAGTTCTGGACTAGCTAACATCTGCAACTTTATACTTCCCCTCCTTACCACTTCCCTATACAATATATTATCTATAACTATAAACATATTCCAATGCCGAAGTAAAGTACGTAATTCGGATATTTCACCTGACGTATTAGTGGGTTTTTCACCACCTTTTACCCACTCTCGTAACTTAACGAGTACGGGGTCTCTACTCTGCATATCAACCATTTTATCTACTACATTATCATCTACTCTATGCATTCGCTTGTCCGGAACTCTAATTATAGCTACGTTTGAACAATGAATCGGGTTAAGTCTATTGGGTATAAGCGAAGATGTACGATGAATAGAGGAGATATGAACCCGTCTACTTAATGCATCCGCATTTTTATTTTCCCTACCAGGTCTATATTTAATGTCAATATCGAACTGTTCTAACTGAGCAATCCATCTCATTTCCATTGTTGCATTACGGCAAGTTTGGTAGTGTGCTAAAGGATTATTATCAGTAAATACTAGACATTTCGAACCTAACAAATATGGCCTAAATTTATCAGTTATAGCCCATTTAAAGCTAGTAATTCTAATTTCATCGCGCTGTAATTAATGTCATTTCTCTCACCCCCTCTAAGTCCCCGGCTAGCGTATGCTATAACTCTCTCTTTACCGTCTACTTTCTGGGATAGGACAGCACCCAATCCTTGTAGGGAGGCATCCGTCTCTACAATGAAAGGAAGGCTGAAATCTGGGTATCCTAGAATAGGTGCACTGACCAGCCTTTCTTTCAATGCATTAAATGACTCCTCACACGTGGTATTCCACTCAAAATTAGTAGTACACTCATACAATGGCTTAGCTAATGCTGCAAATTTCGGAATGAATCGTCTATAATACGAAGCTAATCCTAGAAAAGAGCGTATATCTGTAGAATTGGCAGGTATTGGCCACGAGAAAACTGCTGAAGTCTTATCGGGGTCCGTAGCTACCCCTTCTCCCGATACTACGTGTCCTAAGTATTTTACTTCACGTTGTAAGAGTGAACACTTTGATGGTTTTAATTTCAAACCATATTCCTGTAGCTTATGGAATAATAAAGATAGGCGATCATACATTATTTGAAAAGTTGGCGCAAATACTAAAATATCATCCAAATATAGGATAAGGGTTTCGAGATTTTCGCTACCTAGACAAGATTGCATCAGACGGGAAAATGTTGCTGGTGCATTTACCAAACCCATTGGCATCCTAGTATATTCATACAGACCATGAGAGCCTGCACTAAAAGCAGTCTTCTCCATGTCCTCTTCCGCTATGGCACATTGTAAAAACCCATGTGCCAAATCGAAAGTGGAGAATAGAGAAGCCCCTTTTAGTGCGTCCAATGCCTCATCAATTCGAGGGAGCGGGTAAGCATCTCTAATGGTTCTGGCATTTAGACCTCTATAATCGCAACATACTCGAATAGCACCCGATTTTTTTTTCACTAAAACTAATGGCGCACTATATGGAGAACAACTTGGTTTAATAATACCAGCCTCAATATGAGCATTCAAGTATGCTTTTACTTCCGGCCACTGGTTAGGTGGGATCCGCCTGTAGGGTAACCTAACAGGGCGATCATCGTGTAGTTTAATCTTATGTTTAATCTTACTACAAAACCCGACATCGTGTTCCCCCTCGCTAAATACACCTTGATATTCAGTTATTAATTTAACTAACGCCTCATATTCCTGTGGCTTTACTGGCCCAATTGTTAGATTGTCCAGAATATATTTAAGTTTTGGTGAAGCGAACTTAGCTTTATTCGACTCAATAGTCGATACAAAAGCAGTCCACTTCCCCACCTGGCTTCCTCCTCGTAGATAAATATCTTGGTTAGAGAAATTATTGAATTCTACTGGTACCATTCCATTTCTCGCATGCACCAATGAACTTGTCAAAGTCACATCTTTTGGTGCTAGAGAAGTGTCAGATTCGATGTAAACCGAACCAACATTCTCCTGGATACAACAGTCGTATATTTTACGACTATATGCTGGCAGTAATAACTGCTTATCAGAAGCAAGGTGTAATACTCCATCATAACTACCTCTATATATACGTAGTAGAGGATTCCATACGCTATCTTTCGGTATATCGTTTTCCCCATATAAAGTAGCCAAGGTACGGAATAGGTTGCTACCCAGAATAATATTAGCTACTGTATTATTACGTAACACAAGAAATCCTATGCGGTCAATACAAATATCGAATACTTTAAATTCTAGTTCTACATATCCTACAAATGGGATATTGCTCCCATCTGCAGAAGAAAGATCTAATCTTTCAGATATATCGTTAATTATTATATCAGACATATATTTCCGCAGAAACTCTCGACTGATACACGACACTTCCGCGCCAGTATCAAGTAGAGCCCTAGTACTAATTCCATTTAAATAAATATTCGCAAAGGGACTACTTTCAGATAACGAGCTGATTTTAGCTTCATTCAATCGGCTCGCTGTGACTGAAGAAGCAAATCGTTTCCCGATCTACTATGCTTGGGTAGAGGACACGTGTTAGCATAATGATTTTTGTTTCCACAATTATAACACGCTCCTTTTATACGCATACGCGCTTGGCTATTATATACAGTATCTTTAGTATGGTTAAAGGGTGAGGCGACAGGTGTTTGATTAGTATTATATCTATTTGTAGTACGTGCTCGTGGTATAGGTAATACAGATAAGGGTTGCGAAATAATACCAGCGTTATATCTAGGCGCAGGTATCGGTATATACGAGTCAACGGATATCGAATCAGGGACCCCAATATCAGATACTCTATTAAGAATACACTTAGATCGAGAAGCTGGGATTGGAGTATCTGTATTTCTGGGATGAATGGTATACACTATTTCTTGTGGCTTTGCCGTAAAGCTTAGAAAAGGTTTATTAGCATGGGATGATTGCGTTACACGCTGCTTTTCTAGTTTCATAGCCATATTACGCAAATCCCAGAAACTATTCTTAGGATTTAGCTGGTATATTCGGTATATTTCTATAGCGATATCGTTATCTCGGAGAGCTTTGCATAGTCCTTCAATGAGAATAAATTCTCTTTGATCACTTTTATAATGCAATCCGGACTCCGATTCACAGTTTTTAAACATCATCCATAGGCTACTGGCTAAATCGTATATTGACTCCCCATCAAATTGAATTCGATTATAAAATAATCGCCATGATGGTTCGTCATCTAATGAATAAGTCTCTAATATCGCGTTAAGTATGACCTCTGATTCAGTAGATGCACTGAATTCGCGGATTTCTATTTCTAGTCTAGCCTTACCTACAATATGATTTAATAAAATACTACTGTGATTGCATAATGGATAATCTGCCATAAACTTACGCGCCTCATTCGTCCATCTCTTAATCAATATATATGACTTAAACTCTCCCTTAAATTCGGTTAATTGCATAGCCTTTCGCCGAATACCACACGTATAACGAATATATAGTAGATAAATACTACACACAAATAATAAAACGTTTATAAAAATAACACTATAAATAGAGCTAACATTCTGGAATAGATCTAGTAGAGTGGCCACACCGAATTCCTCCTGAAACTGCATACCGCCGGGTCTTTGTGTAGGATAGAGTATCCTGTTCGCAGCGCCAATTGTAACAAAGTTGAGTTCGTGTATACTTTATTAAGACAAAGACCCGATGACATGCAGAATGATGAATCCGGCTATATTACCGATTGGCATTAATTCTATAGCACAATAACAAAATATAATTTGCAGACGATAAAAATACAAAATAACATAAAAACGAACATTGATATTGCTAAGGCTATGCAATTAACACAGAGCGTGACACTAAAATCTAGTTTTAAGTTTTTATGTAGATATATCTGTGTACCTTATGTAATGCATTTACATGTACATTACATTAATCGATATATCAACAACTGACTTTATAACATATATATCTTAAGATCTTATATATTAAGATATCTATATAGTTTTTCTCACATATAAAGCAGTAATAAAATCAGAATTTAGATCAAAAATAAAGCAAGTAATACATAGTATTTTAATCCGAAATATATCAGTAATAAATCATAATTTTAATCTTATTTAAATCAGAATTTAAACTTTCTTAAGCAGATTTAAAACGTTTTTCACTGTTTAAACTTATCATAATTTAATCAGATTTAAATCAGTAGAATTAAATCAGATTTTAAATCAAATGTTCGAAAATCTGATTTAAAATTACTGCTTTAATAAGTATATTTATTGAAACATTGATGGTTTATCATATATCGTGTATGTCATGTATCGTAAATGTAAATATAAATAGGCAATAACTTTTAGAATTTTAATTCACTTATAACAAGTTCTATGGAATTTGTTAAAAACTTAAAAATTAGGATTATTATGATTAATATCATAATATTTTTAATTTTTAAGTTTAAGTAATTTAGAGATATGTGACTATTATTAATACAATAATTACTCTTAATTAACATACTAGGCATATATATATATATAATAATAATCATACAATACATATGTAATAATATTACTACAACATAGTTAAATATTAATATAATTATAATTGATAATTCGTAAATAATAGGCAACATATTCACTTAATTCTACACCGGATAGAACAATAGCTAGCTATTAGAAGCAAGTTAATATGTTATTTATACAGTATCATACGATCTATTATAATAACATTATCAATGAAGATTGCATTGAACACTATTACTCCGACATATTTTATAAATCATATCTGATGTGCAATTATATATCTAAAATTATGATAATGACTATCATCGAAAATAAAACTATTGCTAAATGTATTAATGTATAATTAAGTTTTAATTAATATATTATAATTAGTATTACCATCACTATATAAGCATATCTACATATATATATATTTAATATATCTATTATAAGTATTATACTATAATTATTGTTAATGTAATCTAAACAAATTATCTTGTTATCTTCTTACTACATTTTTAAATAGTAACCATGCCTTTAAAATATATGGTTATAATCTGACATCGTGTTATAGACTGATTTCACTTATTGTTTGAGAGTATATGTAAATTATCATATAATATATTCTAAGAATTAATAAAATATGCATTAATATATAAACTACTAATGTTGTATAACTTAAAAAAAACCTTTTTGCGACCGCAGTGCGTTTTCCTTTGCCAGAATAAATCTTCGTTGTATACCCTCACTTTAGTGACTTCATTTAAACAATTCATATACGCACACTTTCTCTTATAAGTTAATTATCAATATTAAATTACAAGACATTTATATATATATATATTTATATTTATATGTTAAGTGATATATATATATATATATATATATATATATATATATATATATATATATATCAATACATGTACAAATGTAATGCCATATCTACATGTACATCTTACTGAATGTACGCAAGTATTACATAGGTTTTACATTATATATATATATATATATATATATATATTATACCATTGCCCATTACTAACGAGTATGCTGTAATGATGTAATGGATCACACACGTAGGCACACACGTAGGCACACACGTAGGCACACACGTACACACGGACACACGTAGGGACACACGTACACACGTACACGCGTACACATACGAGATGATAATAATGTTACTAATAGCAAACTATATTTATTTTATTCATGACATAGTTAACTATTGATAACATGACGTTATATTGAATACCTGTTGAAAGGGGTATTCTTATTCTTATTAGTGAATATGTTCACCCACCCGAGGTAACATGTCACCTTTTCTATGTCCTACCTTGAATATCCGACAGTAAACTATACATATATATATATTATACATAATATTGTACAGCTAACTAACCATGTCATCAAGTTTTACAAATACATAAAAATGGCCATACAATAACTTACACTGATCATCGAGTGAATTGATAGTGGGCGTCTTCTTAGTAACCGGCAGGTATGTGTCAACTCTAGGCTTCATACATGTGGTTTTGCTATAAAAGTACATATTATATATATATGTAGTTATGATGATAACGAAACATCTACATTATTTGTATCGCCAATAATATATCGGATACCCTATAGGATATAATTATTTAACTAAAATTTAAAACTATTTTCATTAATTAATTCATATCATTCATTAATGAATAATGATTAACGATAATGAATGAATTCATTCATTATCCGAAACAACAACCTAGGTGGCGCTATAATGTGTGTATAATATATGTATACTATGTGAGAAGTAGATCTGTTGAAGAACTATATTATGCTATCATAATATAGTTATGGATTTTATAGATTGTATGAGATGAAAAACTAGTAAGTTTAAAAGATATATGCCTGCAAATATGATGGACAGTCGAATTCAATAATATCATAAATACTGGAACGTTTAGATGATAAGAATGTTACAAATAAAATCACGTTATAATCATGTTACAAATGTAGTACAAATTAATGAATAGTTATTGCAGTATGTTATTAGGTATACTATTAACATTATGTTTAATATTATTTCCAAGTATACTATTCAGAGTTTAACAAATATGACTTGAATTATTACTTGAATTATGACTTCAAACAACATTCTCATCATATTAAGTACATTTATGTGAAATCCTGGCTAAATTATATGCATATGGTGTTGTAGATGACAACTCCCATCCATCGGCTCCCCATGTTGCGGATAGGGGAAAGGCCACTAGATATTAGTGGTTAGCTGCGATTAACCAATAAGCAGTGCCGGACAAAATCCAGGATGCCCTTTGGCAAGGCATAGCACCTGTGAGCCACCGGTTCAGGGATACTTGAAGACATCAGAAGCAGGGTGTTGGAAAGTGGCAAGGCGATCATTTTTTCCAGGGCAATTTTCGGCGAAGCACAATAACTCTATCAAATGAGCACTGTTAGCCCGTGTATGGAGTAGCGACCGCACGAAGCTATATCAGCTACTGAAAGCAAAAATGACACACAACCAACAACATTCATGCCGCATCGCCCGTCGCGCGGATAAAAAAGGGGCGCGAACTGCAACTAAACCTCAGGTTGCACTTGATAAATCAACTATGGAGGAAAAAGCTCTACCAAGAATCATGAGAACAAACTGGAAATGCACAATCAGTTCACTAAATACACAAACAATGAGAAGTGAGTGGAATATGGGTGAATTGATAGCATCCGCCAAAAAGACCGTGCAAGACATAATATGTATCCAAGAACATAGACTCATACATGATCACACTCATATCAAAGAACATGCAAATTAATGTCGAAAGAATATCAATTAGAATTATGATTGCGAATCTTCAAGGAAACCCTAGGGTCCTATAGGATAACTGTCATATCATGCTACAGCCCAACAAATATCAGCGATGAAAATGAAACAGGAATTTTTTATACTGAACTCAGTACATTAACTCGGAGTATACCGAGACACAACATACTTATAATTGGAGGTGACTTCAACGCACATCTCGGCCAAGAAGACGGTCTCAAATATGCATTTCATAATAGCACAAATCGAAACGGAAATATGCTTAAGGATTATCTACAAAAAACTAAGTTATTATGCTTAAATACGCACTTCCAAAAAAGAACAGGTCAAAAATGTACACATAAATAGCCAAACAATTATTCTTCACAGATTGACTATATTATCAATAGAAAATGTAAAAATAGTGCTCAGAATTGTAGAGCCTATAATACATTTATCAACGTAGCATCTGACCACCGTATTGTTACTGCACACATAAAACTGAGCTTAAGAGCCAACACAAAGAAAAATAGTAAAACTAACCCATACGATTGGACAACATTACAATATGACAAATATATACGTAGTGTTTTGTGACTAGAGTAGGAAATAAATTGCGACTCTGCAAACATTGGAAACTGAGGGTACAGCATATTTACGATATTCGCACTTCGAAACAGCTTGTAAAGAATCAGTAATCGAAGCCATTCCATTGAAACCAAAGTTAAAGAAGAACATTCCTTGGGAGACAGCAGACATATGTCATAAACGTGAAAAGTTGCATCTAGCAGCAAAGTAAAAGGACACTATGCCTATCCAGGAAAACACATGTAACTTCAATGAGACACAAAACTCAATTATAAAAGCATACGAAAATGAACAAAATTAATACATACAACTGAAAATCGATGAAATTGAAAACGCCGCCAATATCAAGAAATCAGCCATAGCATGGAAAGCTATAAATGAAATCAGCGTACGCAAGAAATCGAATAGAGCAAGACTGAAGGCTAAAAATGATAAAGAACGCATAATTGTATGGCACAACCATTTTAAAGAGCTTCTAGGCAAGAAAATAATATCCATAAGACATATCAACTTAGACGAAAATGAACAAGACCTAGATATTAAAAGAGAATCTTTACCTCAGATGAACTACTGAAAGCCACCAAAAGAATACAAAATGGTAAAGCTGTAGGCTTGGACGAAATTCCAGCTGAAATCTGGAAAATACCAGAAATGCAAGAATGTTGAATACTTGAATACTTGAATACTGCAATCGAGTTTACTCTCAAGAAACAATTCAAAGATGGACAGAAGTCTGCCTTATACCTTTCCCTAAAAAAAGGTGATCTTGCTTCACCAACAAATTATAGGGGGATTACGTTGACACCAATAGCAGCAAACATTTACAATTTAATGCTGCTGAATAGGATAAGACCAAAAATAGATCCATTATTAAGGAAAAAACAAAATGGCTTCCGAACAAACAGATCTACATCCGGCCAAATTCTAACGATACGTCGATTGCTTGAAGGAGTAAAGTCGCACAATCTTCCAGCAGTACTATTATTCGTCGATTTCTCAAAAGCATTCAATTCCATAGACAGAAAGAACATGAAGAACATCTTAAAAATCTACTGGATACCAACTGAAACAGTCAACGCCATAATGATGTTGTACATGAATATCCGCTCTATGGTTCGATCTCCAGATTTCTCCACAATTCTTTGATATAACAACAGGCATTTTACAAAGCGATACGATAGCACCATTCTTTTTCATAATTTGTTTGGATTATGTCCTAAAATCATCAATAGACTGTAGCTCAAATTTTGGTTTCACACTTAAGAAAAGACGAAGTCGGAGACATCCAGCAACTTACATCACCGATACTGATTATGCATATTATATTGCTATCACAGCTGACTCAATGGAAAATATCAATCAGCTCTTGAATAAATCGAAGAAAAGGCAAAAGATATAGGATTGAAAATCAATTGCGGCAAAACAGAATACATGTCTTTTAATCAAAAAGAGGATCACGTATTAACTAACAGTGAAGGTACAACCCTTAAAAAAGTGAAAGACTTTAACTACTTGGGTAGCTTTATCGGATCAACTTTGCACGATATCGATGTGAGAATCGCAAAAGCCTGGGGAGCAATAACCAGCATAACGACAATATGGAAATCAAAATTATCGGAAAGGCTCAAGAGAAACTTCTTCCGAGCGACCGTTGAATCTGTTTTAACATATAGAGCGACAACATGGATACTAACAAAGACTCTTGAAAATCGACTAAATGGATCATACACCATCATGCTTAGAGCTGCGCTAAACAAATCATAGAAATAATATCTAACAAACGAGGAATTGTATAAAAGAATCCCAATGGTCACGGAAACTATTCGAAAACAACGTATGCGCTTCGCGGGACATTGTTGGAGAGCCGATAACGAACTGGCAAGCACTATATTACTCTGGCAACCTCAACACGGTCAACGGTCACGTGGACGCCCAGCTAAGACGTATATTGATCAACTGGTTGAAGATACAGAATGCACCTTAGACAAACTTATAAATGCGATATATATGGAAAACGATATATATGGATGGAGAAAACGTGTCAATGAATGCCGAGCAAGCTCGACCTGGTATATCAGTCTCCCTTACATACAGTAATATTCCTTATGGCCAGGACCTTATAAGGTAAGGTAAGGTATATACATTTCTGGTCATAAGGAATATTACTGTATGTAAGGGAGACTGGTTTATCCTGCACTCAAATTTATGTAACAATAGTTTTTAATTGAATGATGTAAAGAGAATCATGACGGATGCAGTGTAACATAGTGTGATATAATATTATTAAGTGAAGACGCTAGACATTTATTAATGCTATCAAAAGATAAGATAGTATTCGATACATTATATAAGATTAAACATCCAATTCAATATAATGTAGGATCTTTAAGCTCTCTACTATACATTGAGGATTTACTAATGTAGGAAAGAGTTAACAAATAATTGAAGCATGCTTCATATATGCATATATCAAGTAGGCTTCCTCCCTACACCACTAATAATCTCATTTTCGCTTCTGAAGCAGTGTCCAGCAAATCGTGTTCTTCTTTCCCAGATAGTCTTGGAGAGAGTAGGAATATTTCCATATAGTTTCTTGTTTGTTAAGTGTAGTTTCCATGATATATTAAATATTACTCTCAACATTCTTGTATATGTTCCGTCAAGTTTTCTTTCCAATTTTTTAGTGAGTGTCCACGGTTCACATCCGTAAAGTAACACTGATTCTACTACTGATCTGAAGAAATTTTGTTGAGTGTTGCCGTAAGATTTGATTTCCATATTGAACTTAATTTGTTAAGAGCGCTCCAAGATTTGGCTATTCGTATCTTTATTTCATTATCTATTGATGATATCTCACTTCCAAGATATGTATAGTTATCTACAGACTTCAGTTGTGTTCCATTTACAGATCTTACTTTATGGTCAGTGTTGATATTAAAATTCTGAGTTTTTCTAATATTGACCCTTAATCCTACTGAATTTGCTTTCTCTTCCAAGACATGTAGAAGCTTTTCCGCATCACTACATGAATCCGCAAAGAGTGCCAGATCATCTGCATAATCTGCGTCTGATATTGTAACAGTTGGGTATCTTCTTCCTCTTAATTTCTGAAGTGTTAACCCTATATCTTTATGTAGGTCAATGGATGTCCTTAAAACATATTCAAGTGTTATGATAAATAGTAAAGGTGCAAGAGTATCCCCCTGAAGTACACCTGAATTAATTTCAAAGAGTTCAGTGTCCCTGTCTGTCGATCGAACCATTGATTTGTTATTACTATATAGAATTATAATTGAGTTGATAATCTTGTTTGGTATGCCGTATGATTTCAGTATCTCTGCCATTGTTGGCCTATGTATCGAGTCAAATGATTTGGAAAAATCAATAAATATTATACACGCTACTAGTTTTTTTCTTTGATTCCTTCAATTATTCTTCTAACCGTGAGTATTTGTCCTACTGTTGACCTGTTTTTCCTGAAACCATTTTGATTTGGTCTAATAATCTCGTCTATGGCAGGTTGAATTCTTTCTCTAATCATGGTATTATATATTTTTGCAGCTATGCATGTCAAAGTAATACCTCTATAATTATCAGTTACTGAAAGGTCACCTTTCTTTGGGAATGGTAAAATACATCCTTTTGTCCAGTATTCTATGGGCTTTTGAGAGAATACATCATTACAAAATGCTAGTAACTGGTCATTGAAATAACCAGATTTCCATACTTCGGGAGGTATCTCTTCAATACCAGCAGATTTATTCAGTTTCGTTTTAGCCAGAACTTTTTCAAGTTCTTCTAGTGTAAAAGGACCTTGCTCAATTGCAAGTTCTTTATTTACTATTTTCACTGTAGTTTGATGCGTGATTATCGTCATTAAAAAAACATCATTAAAATAATATAAATTTCGATACTAAATGATAATACGAATATAATAAATAATCAGATCAGGAAACTATACTGAATAACAACAACAAACTAAGATTTAAAAAAAAATATAAATACAAATTATATAGAAGTCAAAATTGATAAAAAATAATTTTCAATAAATGTCATTAGAATATAAATAAAATAACTATTTATTAATTTGTATGAGTATAATTTTTATATAGAAGTCTAAAATTATTAACAACAACATATTGTATTATAAAAGGCAGTAAGAAGATTAACATTATTATTATTTTTTGTTTGTTTATAAAGGTCAAGTTAAAAACAAATTATTTTATTAAAGTCATTAACAAATATTTTGTAAGGATTTTTTAAATTTTTATATAAAGGTCAAGTTTAAAATTATAACTGAGAAGAAAAGAGCAATACAATGAGGATCATTTTTATATAAAAGTTTAAAAGGATTAAAAAAAATATATATTTTATTATAAAAGTCAATAAGAATAAAATGATTATTTTTTTAAAGTTTGTTATTTTTATATATATGTCTAAAGGGTAAACATAGTTATTTTACTAGAAGAGTAATAAAAACAATTTGTATATAAATGTCAGGTTGAAAATTATAACATAAAAGAAATGATAAAATATATTTTTTTATTAATGTAAATGTTTGAATTATGGGATTAATTGTAATTATCGATGAATTTGTTATGAATTTTTTTTGCGAAAATTGATTTTGATTTTGATTTTTTTATGTCAGAGTTTATATTATTCCATGTTTTTGATCCATTAAAAACTAAAGAAAATAATAAGAAATTTTTTCAGCATAATTCTATTTCAAAAATTAAGGAATCACGAATATTAAATATTATATTTTTCTTTTAAAAAAATAATGATGAAGACGAGTAGAATTTATTGTACATGAATATACTAGTGTTTTTTTCAACAAGGTCACATAATTTAAGAGTATTTATATTTTAAATAAAATATTAGTATGGTCATGAATTTTTTTATTACAAATTATTCTCAACATTTGTTGTTGTTGTAAGATGATACAATTTGTATTAGATATATATGTATTGCCCCATATTATATTAGCATAATTAATGTGAGGAAGGAATAAAGATTTATATATCATTGTTAGAGCTTTGAAATTTAATAATCTTGCGACTTTACTAGTTATCCAGATTATTTTATTCAGTTTAGCTCTTAGATATGAAATATGATATTTCCAACTTAGTTTGTTATCAATAATGACACCAAGAAATTTTATATTTGTTACCCTTTTTATATTATTTTTATTTATTTGTATATTCATGTTTTATATACAATTAAATAGAATGTAATTGGTTTTATCAGTTTCAATTATAACCGGTTATCAATGAACCAGTTATTTAATTTTGATAATTCCATATTTATATTTCTTGATAATGAAACAATTGAACTATCATCAATAAATAATGTGGTATCGTCAGCAAACATGGTAAATTTAAATATATTAGATGCATTTACTAAATCATTAATATATATTAAAAATAAAATAGGTCCAAGAATAGTTCCTTGGGGTACTCCACAATTTATAGTAGCTATGTCTGAGTATACATCATTATATAATACAATTTGAGATCGATCAGATAAATAATTTGTTAACCATTTTAGTGGTATACCACGGATGACAATATTTTCTAACATTTTAATTAAAATTTAATGGTTTACCGTATCAAATGCTTTTCTGAAATCAATAAAGATAGATGCACATATTTTATTAGAATTAATACTTTTGGTAATTTGTGATTGCAGATTAAATATTGCATCAGTTGTATTTAATTGTTTACGAAATCCAAATTGTGAGTTATTTATAATATTGTGTTTTTCTAAAAAGATTAGATTACGCCTAGTTAACGATATTGGTCTATAGTTATTAAAATAATGTTTATTTTTATTTTTATAAAATGGTAGGATGAAAACGCGTGAACGAAGAAATAAATGTAATCGTAATACCACTTGGAGTAAATACAAAAAATCTAAAATATTACCACTATCATCGGTAGGAAAATGTATATGTTAATATATTCAGTTAACTTATTAAATAAGGAATGTGTTTGAGAAGAAGAGTCAAAGTGATAATTAAAATCACTCACAATCATAACTTTATGTTTATTATGATGTAAATAATCATTAATTAAATCATAAAATGTTTCAAAAAAAGAAGAGAAATCAAGCTATTAAGTACAATACAATACTATTATGTGAATTGAATTAGATTAAAGATTAAATCTATAATAAATATAATATCCATACGAAATAATTAAGGAGGATCTGGGAGGAGATAATATATGCGCGTGGACCATGACACCAATGTCACCACCACGACGACGTGAATGAAGACATATAATGAGTCATAAACATCCTATTGTAATGAGCCATGCCAGTATCATCTATCAACTAATACATGTTTATGTTAAAGAAATAATATAGAGTTAGTTAGTTTTAAGGTACACAATTAAATATAATAGTTATAGGTTTTGAAATTAACATCCGCAACAGTTTATCTATCTATATTGAAATACTTAAAGAATCGTTTATAAAGTCAATATTTAAACTAGATTTAGTAATATTTTGTAGAATGACAGTACAATCTCGGTATGAGTATGAATCATTTGTTATACATAAATCTGCCTATAGGGATTGCAGTAATCTTAGATGTCATAGAAGATTGAAGAATATTAGAAGGTATTAGTAGTTAGTTTAAACAATTATGGAGGTAAAATATATGATTAGGATAGTTACATAGCACTTTAAGCATATTAGGGTAGTGTATTACTAATGGTGAATACATTCATATGTTATCATACAATAATCATTTATAATATAGTATGCGATGGCTATCAAAGTATGTATACACTTCCACTTGCATAAACTGCTGTCATCTATTCTACTATCATATATGCATCTATAGATTACTACAATCAAATCAGCACACACACACACTCACATATATATATATACATACAACATACATATTAATATTTTGTTTTTATTTATATATTAGTTTAGATGCATTAATGTAAATGTTCACATAATGTAATATATAAACACGACATACAATACGTGTTCTGTTTGTATGTATATATATATATATATATATATATATATATATTTCAAACTTATTTTACAATTAAAATATAAAATTAATAATGTACTATTATTACATTATTTGTTTGTTTCATTCTGGTATTAGATTATATGATTTGTAACATGTTGTGTTTATAATATATTTAAAATTTATCATATTAAACTATAAAACTAATAATTTATTACTAATACAGGGTACACAGATAAGAAGAATTCTATAAAGTTAAAGTAGAAATTGAATATTTCGATGCCACTTACAAAATAATGTATTTTATTTCTATTTTCGATTATTTTTTACGCTATCTTTTATTTATATTTTGAACATTTTTCGTTTATTTCTATATGATTAATTTTTACTTTCGATTATTTTTCGTTTATTTATACGATAACTGTAAAACGTTTTAATTTCTTTAATTTTTAATTTCGTATTATTCTTTGTTTATTTATATAACGTATGTTATCGTTAGAAAATAATTATACTTTATACTTTCGATTATATTATCGACTATGTATTTGCTTAAATAAATTATCAATCTATAGGATCGCAGGATAATCTATTTGTTATGATGAATAACCTTAAGTATTTTTCCAAAGCCAATCTACTGCACATTGACCATTCGAGGATAACTGGTACGATTGCGTAGTGCATTAGGTAGTGGGTAATTGTGTGTGGCGTAACCCAGTTATCAGGGTTTTCAGACCCGGATATAAGGTGGGTATTGTTGCAGTATTTAGGTTCGTCATGATTCATTCCTAATCTGATAATTTAGTGTACTTATAAAATATAAATAGTAAATAAAAATGAAATATAAATATATATATATATATATATATATATATATATCAATGTTTGAATTATTTGATATATATGATTGAAAACATATAAACTAATATCTTGAATACAACTATTCACAATGGGTAAGTATATGAATCATACATATTTCATATTACTTGACATTAAGATTACGCTATACACCTAGTTATACACCTAGTTATACACCTAGTTATACACCTAGTTATACACCTAGTTATACACCCAGTTATACACCTAGTTATACACCTAGTTATACACCTAGTTATACACCTAGTTATACACCTAGTTATACACCTAGTTATACACCTAGTTATACACCTAGTTATACACCTAGTTATACACCTAGCTATATACCTAGCTATAAACATATATGTATAGTGTATTATATTATTACATAATCTTTAAATAAATAGTAATCTATAATTAAATAATCTGAAATAAATAGTTTCCTACATCATAAAAAAAAATAATATTTAAATTTATATATATATATATATATACAAAGCTACGATAAAGCTACGATAAAGCTACGATACTATTTGTTTCTAATAGGCATCACAATATATTATTATATATAATGTTGTATACATATTATTATATATAAATAATTTGTATATATAAAATTATATATATATATAAAATAATAAATGAATTGGTTTATTATATTAATATTAATAATATTTAAAAAAATGATCCATATAAATTATAATCGACAATAATTATTATATTAGAAATTAAGGAATATATTATTGTTCATATATATATATGTTTTATTTTATAATTTTTATTTTGGTAGGGTATCCAATAAATTATATAATATAATAATTTAAAGGTTTTATTGACTCAATGAAAACGATAGAAGTTTATAGGCGTCAAGTTAATATAATAAAACAAATACATAAATACATGTTCATGCCTCGAAATCTATATATATATATATATGATCTAAACTAATGCATGTTGAATATTTTGATTATACACAATAATTATATATATACATTAGTTGAATGCTAATGCTAATGTTTGCATGGCATAATTATATATTTCAAATAATGTATATGATGAAGATGGTGATTAACCTATTATTAATTAAGCTCTAAACTAGGAAAATATAAAACATACTAAATAATCATATATAATAAAATAATTATAAAATAATAATGTATTGATATACAAATATTTTCCTATAACAATGATATACTAATATTACGTTAAAGATAAAACGAGATAAAAATAACGAATACAGTAATACTAATATTGATTAGTTAGTGATACCTGTTAGGTTATATGTATATGTTATATGTTATTCAATAATACATTATCCCACATTAATATTTCAATAAATAATATAAATTTAACTAGAGTTGATCATAATTAATACTGGAAATTGCACATATTATATCTAAAAAATAAATTAAAAATAATAATTTAGATAACTAATATAATTTCGAAATTTTTAATTTGTCATGTATATAATGCAATATTGTTACAACAGATTAACAATTGTATAATATTATGGGGTAATACAAAAGGGCTTTGGTAATACTTATAACACATTATGATTATGATTATGCATCAATATTTTACAAAAAAAAGAATTATTCGTATTATATATAATAAACCTTATCTATAGCCTACTAAGTATTTATATAAATTAAACAGTATATTAACTTTCAATGAACTAGTAAAATATAATACTTGCGAAGTCATGTTTAAAGTATATAATAATGTTCATCGTGAAATAATAATCAATCATTTTAGTAACACATCTAATATTAGATATAAATATATATTTATCTAATACATAAAGACATAAATAACTTTAATATTCCTTCATAAAACTTAAATATATGTTAACATTGTCTTATAATTATTGGTCCCTATTTATGGAATTCACTATGTATTCCTAATTCTTTAAAAAAAAATTATAATTATATTTGATCAAATATTGATTAAAAGAATTTAAAATTTTATTTTTTCCGACTTAAATTAAACTAGTTTTATTACTTTTACATGTATTACTTTGTGACATAATATACAATTACAAATTCATATATTGTTAATTATAAAATATCAGTATTACAAAAATAATAATTAAAAGTTGTCAGTATTATAATATGTTTCATTTGTATTTTACCATTGTACCTATATTTTATTTACTATTTGTTTCTTTTTTTTTATCTTATTTCTTTTATTTTCTTTTTAAAGCTTAGTTATCTCTATTTAGTTTCTCTATATTTTATTTTATTTTATATTATTTAATACTTGACACCTGGAAATATACGATGCGTTTTTAACAATAGCACACTATCATATGAATTAAAAAACTATAAAATAGACAATGAAAAATACATAATTGATTGGAATACAACTATTACTTACAGTGATACTGATTACTCTAACTGGAAAAAAAACATATAATAGCAACAAACAATCTAAATCTAATAACAGCAACAAACATACGCCTGATCAAGTATCTAAATGACTAGAAAATAAACATATTACTGTATTCTATACCAATGCACAGAGTATATGTAACAAGCTTCCCTCATTAATTTATATTCTATCTACTAACACTTATGATATTATTATTATTAATGAAACTTGGTTAAATGACTCTTACACAAACGCTATGCTATGTTTTAACACATCTAATTATACTATATACAGAAAGGATAGATTATCTACTCGTGGTGGTGGGATATTAATTTTTGTTAAATGCTATTTAAACTCTTATGCTCTAACTATACATAATCCACATAATATTGAACTCCTAGCTATAACATTATACAACTATACTATATTTTCTGTTTACAGGCCACCCAATATGTCTTATGATATAACATGGGAGCTATGTAAAATACTGTCTAAATATACTGAACTCTCTAATACATTTATTCTAATAGGGGATTTGAATTTCCCTGGTATTAACTGGTATGGTGATTCTCCAATACCTAGTAACCCACTTGACAAAATATTCACTGATTTTGTTATATCTACCTCTTTAACCCAGTTTGTAACTAACAATACTAGAAAAGATAATATCCTTGATCTGGTCTTATCTAATGATGACTGTATATGTAACCTCAGTATAGATACTCCTTTTAGCTACAATACTTCTACTAGTGATCATTTATCTATAACTGCTAATATTTTCAACACAAATTTTATTACAATGAAATCTAAGACTAATAGTAACTGTAATTTTAATTACTCACTATGTAATTTAAATATTGTTAAGCAAACTCTGAATAATTTAAGTTGGTCTAGTATTCTTAAGGTTGAAGATTCTACTGATATATTACTAACAACATTTATTGAAATTGTAAAGACATTAATCAATGATAATTCCCCCCTATCAACTATACAGTCATTTAAATTTCCTAAATTCATCAAAAAACTTGATTCGAAATGTAAGAAATTATATAAAAATAAACATAAACCAAATATTAAAGCTAAATGGAGACTATATCAAATAAAGTTATCTGAAACCATATAGGATTACATCTATAACATTAAAGCTAGAGCACTATCTAACAATAACCTTAAATCATTTTATTCTTATGTTAATAGACAAATATCTACGCGTAGCAATATACCTCCTCTAATGTCAAATAATAATACATTGTTAACCCTAGATCGAGATAAAGCTGAATGCTTATCTAAACAGTTTAAATCTGTATTTACTAAGGACAGCTATACATTTATTAGTAATTCATCCATAGTTTCTAATAATGTATTTAACACCTTCCCTATAAGCCCCGAGACTGTAAGAAAATATCTATGCCTCATGCCCAATAAGTATAGTATACCACCAGACGGACTACCAAAGGGTATCCTAAAATCTTTATCATATGAGCTATGTATTCCTCTTTCCTTAATATTCAATCATTCACTAACTAACCAATACTGCCCAAATATGTGGAAACAGAGTATAATTACTCCCATATTTAAAAAAGGTGATACATCCTTATCATCGAACTATAGACCTATAAGTATTCTACCCTCCACATTAATTCTTTTTGAAAAGATTCTTTGTAGATACTTGGTTCACTTTCTCAGAGAAAACAGCTACATATCACAATGCCAATATGGATTTCTATCGGGAAAATCAACCACTCTGCAGTTGATCCAATACTATAGGAATCTAGCCCGAGTCATGGACAACAACTATACTTTGCATACTACATACATCGACTTCGCAAAGGCATTCGACACAGTATCACATGCTAAGCTATTATCTAAGATTGAAGCTCTAGGAATAACTGGTAATGTACTACACTGGATACAATCATATCTTCATAATAGACACCAGTGTGTTAAGGTTGGTATGAATGTATCTGATAATATTATGGCAACATCAGGGGTTCCTCAAGGTTCTTGTCTAGGACCAATTTTATTTATAATCTACATAAATGACCTTCCCAATATATTCTCACCTCAGATCATATGTACCCTTTTTGCTGACGATGCCAAACTTTCTCTTATCCATAAATATGAATTTGAAATCAACTATATGCATAATGCACTAACCAAATTAAATGATTGGTCAAAATTATCAGGTCTTAATTTAGCAATCCATAAATGCTCAATAATGTCTAGTAAGGGTAATGAAATATCCTCATACTCGATTAACGGTGTTCAATTAAACTATTCTAATACGTACACCGATCTAGGTGTAATTATCAACCATAATCTATCTTTTAATGATCATATTGATAATATTATCCATAAAGCATACAAAATGATTAATATAATCTTTCGAGTATTTAGATGTAATAAACATGTACCATTGACACTAGCATATATGAGTTATGTAAGACCTGTCCTTGAATACGCATCCAGTCTCTGGAACCCATCCATTCCTTTCAGAACAAATGGTAATTCCACCAAACTCGAATTGGTTCAGAGACTATTTACTCGTAAGCTTTTCTTTAGGTGCAATTTAGGTTCATTAGAATACCCTGATAGATTACTATTTTTAAAGCTAAAATCACTTTCTTCCCGTAGGCATGTTGTTGATATGGTGCTGACTTACAAAATAGTCAATGTTCTCGTTGATGTGGATGTAGATGATTTCTTGTGGACCTACACGAATCATCTTAGAGGGCCTTCGGTGAAAATTAAAAGAGATATCTCCAAGAATAACCGATCACACAACTTCTTCAGCAATCGGGTCTCGGCTACATGGAATAATCTGCCTGCTCATCTAACCGTAATGAAGTCTCTTCCATTATTTAAAGCGGGTGTTTCTGCGATACTGTCTGGTAGTTGATGAACATGTTCATCCTACCTTGTACATTTATTTATATATTTTTATTTATTACCTTATTTACTGTTTGTCCTCGTGTATTATGTTAGGTCAGTGGGGTTGTGACGGGTGTCGGGGAGTAAGGATGCCAGCGTGGAATCTACTGGTCAAATTTTCCTCCCCACGGCATAGGAAATGATTCACCCTTTCCTAAAAGCTGAGATCTGTCGCGGCCTTGTTGGCATATCATTAGCATATACGAGCTAAGAAATGGCATATGTAAATCAATAATGTTAACACTTTTATTTTATTTCGTACTATTATTTTTATCTCCTGTTTTATGTCATATTGAATATCTATTTTCTATATTCAATAAATTATATTATTATATTATTATATTATTATGTATTAAGAAATTTCTTAGATTTTAATTTTATTATTTTATTATTTATTTATATTATTACATGATGATTACATTTAGTTAAGTTTAATTATATTTTATTTATTTGTATCATAACTATGTAAATATGAAGTCATAATATTATAACATTATTATTTATTTAGTATTCTTATATATAATGAAACTTATCATGTTAATAAAGGGGTAATTTTCTCGATAAGCAACACTGCTTCTATAATTACCCTGGCATTGCCTAAATCTGATAATAATAATAATAAAATAATAATAATAGGTCGAGATAAAATAATAAGTAATTTATGAATAGTTTGAGGGATCTAGCATAGAGAATGGTATAATGGAAGGAATTATATATATGGAATAGAGTGGGACATATATATATATAAAAGCCTTAGAATCTAGAAAGCATTAATAGAGACTTACAATATCTACTAAATAATGTATTTAATTCAATAGAGTAAGAAAAAATTGTATACGTAAACGTTATAGTTATGCTATACTACAATTTTATTCAAATTCTAATGAATGATACTATATACTTTGATTAATAATTTTTAGGTAGACAATTTTTTAAATGTAACACTAACGTTTATTTTAAAAAATAAGGATGTATCATTTAATATAATAATAATACTTATTAATAATTAATTAATTAATTATTCATAAAAATATAAAATGTCATCGTCTTAATTTAAATAATATATATATAATATTATATATATAATTTAGGTCACGACTAGTTTGAAAATTCGTTATATAATGCATATATATATATACGAATGTAATATATGCAGCAAGGTTGTACGTGCAAACTACTACGTGTATACATTACACATTAATTACATATAAGTACATAATACGTATGTAAGTTATATTACCAAGAAGAATGTATTGCTCCTCTTAAGGGGGTATCCTACTACAAGATTTTCAGGCAACTTGCCGGAAATAGTGTAACTTTTAAACCATTTTCTATCAAGTTGTAATGGGATACCTCCTACAAAGTTATTATATTTCATGCAAGTTGCTAGAAAGTAAGGAGTTTCCCTCTATAATTGTAGTTAACTTGATATAAAATCGTTTTAAAGTTAAAATATTTCCGGCAAGTTGCCGAAAAGTTTTTTATATAAATATATACAAATAAAAACCGATCTCGTTGATGTCTACTAACGTATGCCCTAGTTCATGAGCTATAATCTCTGCGGTCTTCATTCCCCAATAGCTGGCCAGCACTGTTGTGAAATTCCATTTACATACTGTGCTTTGATAAGCTTCACCTATATTTCATAGTTTTATTAAAAAATTACACCGATATATTAATATTATATATTATGTTTATAGATCTATATCGATATATAATATTATGTATCTATTAGATAAAGTAATGTTTGCGTATATATATATATTTGTACATATTTATATATGTAAATATATATAAACTATAACATCGAGAAATCGAGAAAAGAGTTGCGAGTCACTTATATATGCAAATATTAATGATATATCCAATCACCTTCAATGTCACGTTTTTCCAAAACAACCAAAATGAATATAAATATATTTAAAGTATTTAAATAAATAAATGTTATTTATCAAATAATAATAATTTGATTATTTCACAAATATAAGTAATTAACACCATTACATCACGTATACGTGTTATGAGTTATAATATAATAAACTTTAATAGATAACGTTGATACATAAACATTATTATTAGGTATAATTCATTATAAAACATATTTCTAATATAATAATTATTATTTCGTAAATTTAAATTTAATTATTATGTTATTTAATTATGTCCTAGTTAATTATGGTTCAATACAATATACCCTAATTATATAATCATATACATCTAAGGAGTGAAGTCCCTATATCAAAATATGTTATACACACGAATGTTAATATAGAGGCTGAAATAAAATCATAAACATAACCTAGTTTGTTATTAGTGCTTTTTTTTAAATTGTTGATTATAAAAATTAAAAATAATTGAAAGACTAAAATATGACTTACATTATATAATTATTAAACTCTCCAATGATATAGATTTTATTACAATATCATCAATATAATAAACCTTATTCTTATACCTAAAGTATTGTCAAATATAACACCAATATTTTTGACATGGGTTGAGTACATGATGAGCTGTCCATAAATGTTAATTGGAGGGGGAGTTGGTAAAGTGTTATTTCGGAGTGGAGGGTGAAGGAAGATAGCCTCCGATGTAATGGTGTTGCCAAAGTTTATTGTGAGCCAGTTATGAATGGTAGTAATATAGTAGAGGAAAGGATGTCAAGTGCAACATTTTCGTTTTCTGTACATTTTACATAACGTTGGATGTCGTCTGCATATGTATGGGAGCTAACTGGAGTATTCGAGATAAGGTAGAGAAGGGGAATTATGTAAATATTAAAGACTATTGGTCCAAGGACTGACCCTTGGGGAACACCGTGTAAAGACGATAAGATGAACGGGTTGAGTGAACTAAAACTGAGGAAGTTAGGTTGGTCATGAATGAGGATAGCCATTTGCGTGAAGTACCAGTGATATCTATAGATGTAAGACGGTGTATGAGAATCGTATGGTCAATAGTGTCGAACGTGTTTTGAATAAGTTATTACAAATAATCATTTAGGGGACGGTAATCGGAGACTTTCCCCTACTATCGTTCTATTGTTATATATTATTAATATAATTGGACAAGGGTCAAAGGTCGGGAACGCCCCACTTTGACCCAGATTTACTTGCTGAGACCCTGGGCTGAGACAATCGACGAGAAAATACCGTACTTGATACTGAGAGGGTATTGATAGATGGTACTGGTAGAGGTATCTATCGTATAACGAATAAAGCTGATACGAAAATGATGTCTTCTATATATAATTAACAGGGATAACTTGTGAAACTAGCTATATATATATTAGGTATTGTTAAAAACTATACATTATTCACAATAATTATAAATAATTTACTTATATAATAATATGATATTAAGACATTAATAAAATATTATTGTATTTAGTTAAATAAATGCCTTAGTGATAATTAATCCTAATGGCAGTTCACTAGTTTTAAACATTCTTCATTTATCCTACTATTCTAATACGAGTATCCAATTATACATAAATATATATATATATATATATATACTTAAATTAAGATAATACATTATTTGATAATAAATAATTTTAATAAATAATTTTTAAATAAATTAAAAATATAACCTTTAACGATATGTATTGATTTAGTTGCTGTTTTAATTATATTTCTGCGAACAGTTCAAATTGAAGTTTAAAAACATTAATTATATATTTATATATACACTATATATCTACTATATATTTATATATTATTATACCTAGGTTTAAAGATAATCACAAATTTCAGATTTTAGAGAAAATTAACCATATTCTATAACATTGAATAGTTTTAGTAAGTATAAATGAAATTAAATAAAATTTAAATTACTTAATTGAAAATATGTCATATAAGTTGATGAACTACTATTTATATTATGATTACTTGTATTAAAATACTTATGCTTATATATGAAGTGTTATAATTAACTTATTAACTTAATATAATTAAAGTATAGGCCTACTACTACATAACACTACAAATAAATTAAAACTAAAATACAATAAAATTAAAAAACAAAATATAGAGTAGTTAAGTTGTATCATAAATAAAGTTAAGGGGTTAATAATTTAATAAGTTATACACTAATTGGTTTTATATCAGAAATAACGTTATGATTAATATTATATATATAATGTATATAAAGAATATACATACATATATATATAATCTATATACCCGAATGTACTATAGCATTACGAACTTAGTGATATAAATGAGGACGTCGTATGAGTCATAGTTTTTCAATTTTGTGAAGTAAGAGCGGACAGTTTTAAGTCGTACATATCCATCTTTTTGCAGTTCATAAGCATCCTGAATGTCGAATTTGTACATATTATTACATGGTATTAATGATGGTAGAGGTGTAATATACGAAATATAAAGTATTGCCTGTTTATATTTGTAAGTGTGACTCATCGAATATATATATATATATATATATATATATATATATATATATATATATTGAGGGATTCCTATATACTCATAGACGCTGGCATATTATCTCACTGATTTAATGATCGACGATGTCGTGTCGACTACTGTTAAATACATTATTAAAATAATTACACCAGAATTTAGTAATATTAACTATACCATGTTAATTTTCAATATTATTTGGTGTGGAAGAGTTGTTTTTCTTCAGATTGTTTGAAATCACCTTCCAACAATTATTAAGATATTTAATTAATTGTAAGGCAATCTTATTATATTCTGATTGATTATATATCAGTTTACTACGTCGCAATTCGTATTTGAAATTTGTTCTCGAATTAACTATATTATCATAGCATATTCCAGCCAAGGGTTTTTATTATATTTCCAAGTTAAATAATAAGATCAGGCAATAACATGTTTCTCATGTACATTATTATTCCACTCCATACGTGCATATTTACATTTATTAGCTACTGAATATATATCATTAGAACAATTGTTCTATATATTAATATTAAATTATATTAATATACAAGAATACTCAATAAAGAATTATATAAGTAAGCCGAATAATTAATATTACTATTAAAAGAATATATATCATTAATTAATTTTCCTAAGTTAAACTTAGTATCAATATTATATTTAAAATGTTGTTTCTTATAAAGTATATTTTATTGAATTTGTTTATGAATAATACTATTATTATAGATCATTGAGCTAGGAATAGTATTCTGATTTATGATAAAAACTAATGGATGATGATCTGATAATATAAAGGAGTAATCAATTTTAATATCTAAAATGGATGAATTCATATAAAAAGTGGATAATAAGTGATCAAACCATGAACAAGTTTTCCACGCCAAACTAACACAATTAGGTATCATATTCTAGTAGGATGATTTATCTGACATAATATTATTGTTATCCGCACAATATTTAATTAAAGTATTACTAAAGTATGAATCAGGATTAGAAATATTAGCATTAAAATCTCCTACTATACAATAATTATTATAATTAAAGAATTCACAATATAATAACAGTTGAGCGAGATTTTTCAAATAAAATAAAATTATTAGGACTATCATACTGTAGATATATATTAATACTGTAGAAATCGAATACTTTAATATATTAATATATATATATATATATATATATATATATATATATATATATATATATATATATATATATATATATATATATATATATATATATATGAATGAATGAATTCAGTTTATAGATAATGACTAAGGAGAATTAGTGAAAACTATTAGATTTTTTAATTCGATATCATCTAACAGTAGTGTAATGTCATATTTCATCATCTTCATTCGGATAAAATACAATAAAATTACATACAAATAGATATTAAAATAAACAATAAACACAAATATAAAAAAAATGAATAAAACAAAACTAAAACAAAATCAAATAATTGATTCCCATGTTAGCATCCAAAACAAAGTATAAAATATAATTAATACATTTTTCATAATTGTAATATAATAATTATAAAGAATCTAAATATTTGTAAAAATAGTTTATGTTAATTTTAATAATATTGTTGATATATAGATTTGTAGGTTACTATAGGTTATTATAATACTGTTTTTAGTTGTTTTAATTCTAATACTGTTTTTTATTATTTTAATACTGCTTAGTTTTTTTTTTTATTAGTTATGTAAAGTTAAATATATAAAACGTAAAATTTGTAAAATAAATATAAAATAGTTTTGTTAAATAGTAATTTTTTTTAATTTTTAAACATTTAATACTGTTTTTTTTTGTTTTTAATACTTCTAATTTGTAATATTGTTTTGTTTTATTTTTTTTGTATAGTTATATAATGTAAAATATATAAAATTGTAAAATATGTAAAAATGTAAAATTTATATGGATAAATACCTATTTAATACTGTTTTTTTAATAAAGTTTGATAATAAAAAATATTTGTTTAATTTACAATATAATATTAGAGAAAATAATATATTTTTAATATTATTAAACATATCACTTCAAAAATATATATCAGTTTATATTTTATATTGGTTAATGAAAAACAATTTCATAACTTTTTTCAATTGATTTATATTTTTTATTTATTTTAAGAATATTACCAAATATTATATCATAATAATACTTTATATAATACTTTAAAGAATATTGTATTTTGGTATTTTGTAGTTTTCATTAATGGTAAAATGAATCTATTATTAAGTTTATTTAATGTAAAATATTCATTAAAATCAATTTTGTAATTTTTATTTAGCAATTTATAAATTAATATAATATTTCTAAACATCACCAGATAATTTAATTTTAGAATACTATTACTAATAAATAATTCAGATGTATTTGATAATCTGATTAAAGGTAGTTTCTAATAGATTTAAATTTAAGATTTTTTTGTTAATAATTCTGATAATTTTTTTTTGCAATAACATAATAATATTGATATATGATTTATAGGTATTTCCCCATATTTCTATACCATAATAAATATTAGATAAAAAAAAATAGTTATATAATATAATCATATTTTCAGTACTTAAAAACGAAACTTTTTTCATAAAATATATTATAGATGATAATTATTTAGCTATAGGTAATCTATATGTTTTTTAAAAGTTAAATGTTGATCTAAAATTAATCCGAGAAATGTGTAGCTACCTACAATTTCAATTATAGAATGTCCAATATATATATATATATATATATCTTTTAATATTCTAGCATTCATGAAAGGTAACATTTTTGTTTTTTCAATATTCAGTTTCAGTTTATTGATATTGAACACATATACTAATTTATCGATATACAATTGTAGGTATTTAGTTAATAATTCATTATTGTCTGCATATATTGCAAGTGATGTATCATCTGCATATAAATTTAGATTAATATTAACTGCATCTTTCAAAATAGTTGGCATATCATTAATAAATATTATAAAAAGAGGCCCAATAACTGATCCTCGGGGTACACCATATTCTATACAATCTTTCAATGATAATTAATTATGTATTCTGTATTCTTGTAACAATAGATCTTTTATATCTAATTTATCAATTAATATATTATGATCTACGACATCAAAAGCATTTTTAAGATCTAAAAAAGTGTTGCTACTTTGTTTTATTATTATTTGTATTTTTAAAAATAAAATGTTGTATATTTATTAATAATAAAGTTGTATTGGAGTTTGGTATGAATCCATATTGATTATTATTAAGTATATTATTTTTATGTATAACATTATATTTAAGTCTATTATATATGATTTTTTCGAATATTTTACTTATTTGTGGTAGTAAAGAAATAGGTCTATAATTTGTTATTAATTGGATATTATTATTTTTATATATTGGTTTAATTATTGCATCTTTCATATTATCCGGATATATTAATTTATCAATGCATAAATTAAATAAATGATTAAGTGTAGTTAATATGTCATATATAATTTCTTTTATTAAATACATATTATAATTATTTATATATTTTGAGTTTTTTGACTTCATACTATCTGCTACATTAATAATTTCATTATTTATTATTATCAGATTTAGGTTTGCACCAGGGTTTTTGTAGAAGCTAAAGCTTATCGAGACAATTACCCTTAATCTTAAAGCAAGTTCAAAAAAAAACTAAATAAATAAAATATTATAAAATATTAGATGACTTCCTGTTTACATACAATGAATAAAATAGAAAAATAATATAAATTGTTTGAACTTGCCATAAAATTATGTAATCATCATTTAATTATTTATAAATAAATAACTAAAATAAATAATAAGTACTATAAAATAATACACTAAACAAAAATATAGATGTATTAGTATAAAAGAAGAAAAAAATGAAGTAAAATGAAGTAAAACTGAATAAAACTGAATAAAACATAACAAAAAGAATATCTAGAAAGGTGGTAAGAAATGTATGTAACATTTTTTTTTTTTTTTTTTTTTTTTTTCAGTAAATAAGTTTTAGGAATTTTTTTGTAATACTTTATAATAATGTAAAGAATGTAAAATATTTGTTCAAACTGAAATGTTAGTTTAATTACTAATTTTTATATAAGTGTCAATAAAGAGAAATAAAACAAAGAAGTATAATCAAGTATACAAGAAAAAAGATTCAATACAAAATGTTTATGTAATTAAAAATAAAGTCAAATAATATTATTAGTCGGAGGGAAATAAAAAATACTAAAGAAAATACTAAAGAAAAAAGAAATACCTAACAGTTTTTTTTAATTTTATTATTTTTATATAAACGTCAATTAAAAAGAAAGAAAACATGAAAGTAAATTCAAATATAAAATGCAAAAATTCAGTAAAATAATATTATTAATGTCGGGGAAATAAAATATTGTAAAGTAAAACACTCAAAAGTATTAATTTTTTTTTAATTTTTACATAAACGTCAATAAATTAAAATAAGAATAAAATGTGGATCTTAGTATATAATACAATATTAGATAAAAGACATGATAAAAGATATAAAATTAGAAAAATGAGATTTAGATTATAAGTATACTGAGTAAGAAGATAACAAATGTGTATACATACGTTTCCTGAATAATTTATAATTTGAAATATTTTTTAAAATATTATCAAGCTTATTCCAGGTAATTGGTCCAATGTATATTAATGTTCTTCTGCATAGTTCTTTTTTGAAATTAATAATTGAGAAATTATTTATGCTCCTAGTGTTGTGAGATGATGAAGTTACAGAAAAAAATGCATTTGTTAAAATTTATTATTGGTAAAAAATAAAAACTTTTAGAATAATTTTTTAAAAATTGTTTAAAATCATTTTTTTCTGATGAAATTTCAATAGACTTATTTCTAGTTTTAACTATATATAGGATTATATGCTTATTCCTCGACAGAATAATATATTAGCTGATATAAACGTGGTCATGTGATATTCTTGAAGTAAACTTATATACCTATAAACTGGGTGACTACTACATATATCTTTACTTTAGTCACATTCATATAGTATATATCAGTAGAGGTAGGTATATACTTATACTTAATGATTATCAGTATACTTGACCATAGGCTTGCACAAATAACACATATATATATATATATATATATATATATAATGCTACGAGATAGCCAGCAACAAACTTTAGGTGTATCGATTATAGTGATGCCCGTCAACATCATTCCAATGGAGTTACCGATACTCGGCCAATTATACACATAGTTCACCTATGAGTAATGCAATTTATATAATGTAATTTATAAATAAAATCCAATCTAAACTATTTATTATAGGGGAAGCGCGTTTCATATTAACTTAATTTACTTAACAACAATAGGTTATATATTGTATAGTTTAATATATACATATATATATATATATATATATATATATATATATATATTAATAAGTAAGATTATGGTAAATGAATTATTAAACAGCTATTCAAACGTTATAACTATGAACGGTGAAACACTGGAAACAGTAGACACATATGTTGGAGCTACATAGACATGAGGTGGGAAAAGGGAAAAGGGTATAAATAAGATTGGCGACAGCAAATTAGGCTCTGTTAAACCTAAGTACAATATGGAAAAGCAGAAGCATCTCATTACGTACCAAGATACACTTATACAAATCTCTTATTATATATTTTATATTATGTGGTTGTGAAACATGGACATTAATGAAACCCTAGAGAAAAGAATACATGATTATAACAAATATAAAAGAATCCTAGCAATCTCATAACGATTTATGTTTTAAAAGGAAAATTAATGATTATGTTTTCAAGACAATTATTTAAGCAATAGGCTCTGTTGTACCACTTCTGTCAAATATAAAAAGAAGGAAATTGACTCATTTTAGCCACACACTACGACATGAATCTCTCCATAAAGTAATTATGCAAGGTTTTGCAGAAGGAAAGAGAAGGCAGGGACGTCTAAGAACAAACTGGATGTATAATATTATAGAATGGACAAAAAGTGATATCGGTGATCTTCTCGAAAATACACTGGACCTTGAGAGATGGAAAAAACAGGTGTATTTTCCGCGATTCAAACCCCTCTACGACCGGTCACGGGAATAAGAAGAATACAATTAATCTGAATAACAAATATATAACAAGATAAAATACTCACCTATATATATATATATATATATATATATATTAGTGAATAAATGAAACCGACTTTTGTAGTTTCGAAACATCCGAAACCTTATTTTGGTTTCGAAACAAATGAAACCGGATAAAGTTGGTTTCGAAACATAAAATATGTTCTTTATAAAATCATTATTACAATACAATGATATACAGATAATAGGTAACATTACGATATGATGGTTGTAGTACGGTGAGCTGGAAGGTGAAAGTATGATATGATGTAACGTGACAGTATGGTGTGTTGAAAGTACAATATGATGGAACAGTGCAGTATGTTGTTTTGGAAGGTAACAGTATGATATGATGTAACGTAACAGTACGTTGTGCTGGAAGGTGATACTACGATATGATGGAACTTGAAAATACGTTATTTTAGTATAGTTTCAAGTCAATATTTATTTATGAATTATTAATATGGAAATAATTTCATAATATAATAATTATTAAATACTATTAAAAATAAAGTATATATTAATAATTAAAAATATATCATATATTATTGATTATAATATATAATTAATGATTACAAAATAAACAACTATTATATAATTTTTAAATTATAGATATAAATATTATACTATATTAAAATAATTAATAATTTAATCTCAAGTATTAAATAATATTTAAAATTTAATTATAAATTAACAATATAAAACATGTTATATATTATATAATTAACTTAATTATCATATAATTAAATTGCATATTATAATTATATATTAAATTAATGTTAATTAAAGTTATACTCAACTTGACCTACAAATAAAGAGTGTGGATAATACATTTTGAAAGTACAACTTTATATTTAATAAAATTATTGATATATTTATTTAATACTTTACTATTATCGATATTTAACGATTATGTATAATAATATACAATATATTATAGACTATTTTATAATTTACTTTACTATTATATCAAATGATATATTGGTATGTTATATTATATAAGTATACAATCGGGGAGTATATAATTAAAAATGTATTAAAATAAATTTAAAACAATATTGTTTGATAAAATTGAAATATATACAATTCTTACTGTTTTATATCACTTGGAAATCTAAAGTAGTTGTATTCATTATTTAATGTCGGGTAATTATAATAATTATTTTCTGCACATAAATAACTTAATCATGATTTTTTATATTATATTAATAATAATGTATTGAATAATATTTGTAATTATGAATATCTTGGCTTTTATAAATGTGATAATCAATTACAATTGAATCCTCTAAATTATTCATATTTAAAAAATTATTTTAAATTAATTTAAATTTAAAATTTAAAATAACACAAATAATTATATAAAAATATAAACACTAATAATATGATACATTTCAATAAATTGTATTAAATAATTAAATAATTTAAATAATTAAAAAAAGATCGATATAGTTTTATTCCGACTCGACTCGAGCCGGAATCTGGCTAGACTTGACTCTAAAAACTCGACTCGTTTGAATCACTAATATATATATATATATATATATATATATATATATATATTATTAGATAATCATACCTTTGCTAGTATGCTCATTATATATGAAATAATCAACTTTTTATCATGATTGTAATGTGCATAAGTTTTATAATCCACTGAAATGTGAATCTCTAATTGATAGTCGGTAAGTGCATTTCTTTTTTTTCTTTTTATTTTATACCGATTATTATTATTATGAAAATATAATGATATTAATTATGAAGATGATTATGATATATATTATATGATGTATACATATATGATTAAGTTGAGTATAGTGAACATTATAAACATGTTATGATAATGATTAAGATGGTGATTTCGATCATTATGATGATTGTATGAAAATGTAGATAATGATTGTTACGAAAGTTAGGATGATAATGATAATATGATACATATATGATACATATGATACATATTATACATATATGATACATATGATACATATGATGAGAACAATGATGTTTAAAATGATACATATTATGATAATGATAAAGATACCATATTGATTATACGGATGGTGCAATGAATATAGGCCTACTAACGATACTGAATATGATGATGATGATGATGATGATGATGATGATGATGATTATGATGATAGTAGTCATTATGATTATTGTATTTTATTAATATCTAATAGGCTATATATTTTTTTATTATAAATATACAGCTAGCTACATAATAATTACAGTTTTTATCAGTTTATTAGTTTCATAAATATGATTATTTATCTATGATACCATATATAAAATTCCTTTAAAGCTTATTGCTTAGATATATATGTATATATATATATATCTAAGATTTTGTATTTTATATAATCCAAATTAATTGGTGATATTCTAAATAACTGAACTTAAAATTAAGTATTATTCGTATAATAAATAATCTTATATTCCACAGTGTGTACTACACATATGTGCATATATTTACTAATCTCCATCTTCTATACTAGGATATACAAAACATCTTTGGCATAATTTGAAATACGAACATGTTATTGAAGCTTATCTGATGATATCATATATTACACTTAAACTAGGTAAATAACATTTAATTAATTATAATTGAAGACTTCGCGACTTAAATAATCAAACTTAAGCTTGATTAATATATACTAATTTACCAACTGTGAAATCGTTTATATTTATATTTGTATAGTTATAATTTATACAGATAGAATTATAAAATGTATGGGTCACATTAATACATCTTACATAATAAATATATTCATATATATTTACATATAAGTATTTTTTTGATTTAAACGATTAACTTCGCATGAGAAATTAAGCATCAAATATATATATATATATATATATATATATATATATATTTATATATATATATATATATATATATATATATATATATATATATATATATATATATTACCTCTTTAGAATATATGAATCTGAAACATAAAAATATATAATTATAATAAGTGTTAAAAATAAGCATCACTATTATATTACACGGATTATACTATATATAATTACATAACATGAACATTAATATAGAGTATTACATTAAATGCATACTATTTAATTATTATTATAACTTATAGGTATACCTATATATATTATTATTAATAAAAATAACTAATGAAGTAGGGCACGCTTAATTCCATTTAGTTAATTTTAAACGTGTTATAACACCTATAACTTATATAAAATAGTTAACTATACATTAACTATATGTTATCTATATAGAGAAGAGTTGGTTATGAGAGTTTTCATTTTCATTTTTAAATATGGTGTATCATAATTTTGTTTACATATTAATAATCTTCTAAATTAATAATCTACTTTTAAATTCTCTTTAAACATTCATTTATTTAATTACAGATGATAATAATATATATTATCTAAACATCTGATAATTAAATATCGAAGTTATTATATTATTTAAATTTATTTTCACAATGGGCAAATAAATATTGATTCAATATATGATAAAAATATCCTGACATGAATCAAGACAAGTTTATTAATAAATGAAATCACTCTTTTTAAGTTGTCAAGAAAAATTATAATAAATTGAGAACTGATTAATTATTTTATTGCGAACCTACCTACTCTAAATTCATAAATAATAACCAGCCTATGTATTTAATTCCGCATTTGATTACATCACATCAATCCTCAATAATCACGTATTCAATATATAGTTCTAATAATTTAAATAAATCAAAATATTATTACATCTATATTATGTATTTCATCTATACAACCGAAATCAAATATGACATACTGCAATATAATGTCATCCCGAATCGATTGTCTCGCGGAATAAGAATCGCGTCCTACAGTACCATATCATGATGTAGTAGACAATTACCTACTGAGAAAAGCTTTATAATCGGATCTCTAAATACGCAAATACTACAAAAACTATAGAAAATACGTGAACTGATAGCCTCTGCTGAAAGAACTGGACAACAAGTGATATTCATACAATAACATAGTACATTTAAACGCTGATATCAAGGAACATACCTTTGGTAAGTGGAAACTTCTAACCTGCTCTACGTGGAGGAATAGTATGAATATAGCCATTGACGGTATTGCAATATTGATCAACTCAAGGGCTTATAATGTAATATCTAGTGTTAATATGATAAAATCAAGAAAGGTAATACATTTGCAGGGAAACCCACAGACAACCGTAAGTTCAAGCTATAGTCCAACAAACGTGAATGACGAACAGGATACAGAGAGATTCAACACCAATCTAAAGTATGTTATCAGACATATTCCAAACGCACCTCGGAAAAGATGATGGATAACAATATTCGTTACACAAAACTACACATCGTAATGGAAATATGCTAAATAATTTTCTTCAAGAAAACAATCTATTATGTTTGAATACGTACTTCCAGAAAAGATCAGGACAATTCTGACATACACCTCTTCAAATGGCTTTAAGTCACAAATTGATTTTCTAATCATAAATAAGAAGTGGAAAACAGCATTACAAATTGTATAGCATACAATTCATTTATCAGCTTAGCATCTGATATATTATTTAGCCTAAATAAGACTTTATCAGAGAGCAAATAAAAAGAAAATATGTAATAATAAACCTTATGAGTTGACTTAAACACGATCCTGATATCAATAGTAGCTTTGTAACCGAAGTGAAAAATAGATTTTCAACTCTCCAATAGGTTGAAATAACAGCTTTATCTACAAACACAAGATATAAGAATGTTGTTAAAACCTGTAAATAAGCTGCTACAAATGTAATTAACCAAAACTAAAAAGAGATTACACAGGGAAACTCTGTATATCTGTTAGAAACGTGACATTCTTCATCAGACAGCTGAACTTAAAAACAGCGATCCAACTCAAAGATATATCAAAAACTTCATAGAGACTCAAAATTCACTCACAAAAACGTATGAAAGAGAACAAGAGGAATATGTTACTCAAAATATTGAAGAAATACAAAATACAATTAGTTTTCAGAACTCGCCTGGAAAACAGTTAACGAAGTTAGTGGAAGAAAGCAATCTAATAAAGACAAACATAAAGTTACTAGCGAAAAAGAACGCATACTGCTATGACATGATCACTTCAAAGAATTACTTGGTAAACTAACACCAACATACAATGAAAGTATTGAACAATCAAATGATTAACTAGATATCAAAAATGGATCATTTACTGTATACGTACTAAGAAAAGCTACACAAATATTCAAAATGGAAAATATGTATGTTTAGATGAAATTCCAGATGAAGTATGGAAATTGGACGAATTTCAAGAATTCCTACTTGAATATTGTAATAGTGTATACTCTTAAGACATTATTGAAAGATGGAAATGTATCCATAACCAAAAAATATAGGGGAATTACACTAACTTCAATTGCGGCTAAGATATTCAACCTGGTAATTTTAAACCGAATAAGATCAGAGGTCGATCATATATATCAGGACACATTTTATCAATCCGTCGCATACTAGAAGGTGTACAATTGTGAAAACCTACATATAACAGTACTTTTCATAGACTTCTCAAATGTATTTGATTCAATAAACCGAATCAAGATTGAGTTCTACGTAAATATGGAATTCATGTACAGGAACACTCGCTCTATGGTTAGATAACCAGATGGAGATACAACTTTTTCGAGATCACCACTATAGTCCTTCAAGGAGATACCCTCGCACCTTTCCTGTTTGTAGTATGTCTCGATTATATTCTTAAGACTGCTATAGATAACAGTACAGAGTTAGGCTTCACACTGACTCAAAGAAGATCCAGAAGATATCCAGATTTACATATAACATACATTGATTATGCCGATTATATAGTTGTTACTATGAATACAATGAAGGATGCAAATACATTACTACACCAAATCGAAGAAACAGCAGATGATATCGGACTCGAGATCAATTCTGATAAGACTGAATATATGAGATTAAATTCAAATAGTGATGATGGTAACATGAAGAGCAAAAACAGCAATATCATAAAATAAAAAATATATTGGTACATCATCATCTACATTGGATCAATAAAAAATGATATTGAAATAAGAATAGCCAAATCTTTGTCAGCAATGAACAGCATGCATACAATTTGGAAATCAAAAATGTTCGACAATCTAAAAAGAAGCTTCTTCAGAGCCACAGTAGAATCTGTACTTATTTATGGCCACATAACATGGACTTTAAAATCAACTTTAGAGAAAAAAGTGGATGGAGCGTATAGTCAAATGATTCGAACTGTACTAAATAAAACATGGAAACAGTATTTAACCAATACAATATTATACGGTAAAATACAAACAATTACAAACTCTACACCCGAACAACTTTTAATATGTGCAGGACATTTCTGGAGAAGTAAAAACGAACTTACAAGCGATGTACTTCTTTGGCAACCGCTACATGGTAAAATATCTCGAGGACTACCAACGAAAACTTACATCGATCAACTGATGGAAGATATTGGATGTACACTCGATGAGCTACCAACTGCGATGAACGAACGAAATGGATGGAAGCAACTTGTCAAAAACTGCCGAGCATGCTCGATCTGGTAAGGTAAGTATACTATTGATTATTTGATAATTTATTTAAGCAAATGTATAGTCTAAATATATAATACAAATTATAAAGTATCAATATTTTCTAACGATAACTTTAGTTATTGAAATAAATAAAAATATACGAAATCAAAAAATTAAAAAATTAAAGAAGTTAAAACGTTTTACTATAAAAATAAACGAAAAATAATATAAAATAGTAATCATTTATTTAGTAAAATAGAAAAAGACATAACATATATCGTAAAAACATTCGAAAATAGAAATATAATACATTGTTTTAAAGTGCATAGAAATATTCTATTTCTACTATAAATATATTGAATTCTTCTTAATTTAGTAACATGTAATACTAATAAATTATTACAGGTTACAAAGTTAAGAAGAATTCAATATATTTAAAGTAGAAATAGTAATATACTAAATTACTAAACTATTGCTTCTATTTAACTAATATTACATATAATTATAATTATAATTATGTATATTAATACTATACTATAGTAAATGCAAGCACATATAACAAGACACAAGTAATTCAGTAGAATTGTTATTTCAGTTACTCGATAAAGTATAAAATAAAATTGTTAATAAATAATAAATAAAATAATAAACTAATAACTATAGTTAATTTATAAATTGTATTATTCATAAAAACTTATAATTTGTTTACGATATAATTGCTCCACAAATATTAATATTGATAAAAATGTAAATGTATGATTTAATGTTTACATAAATTATTATTTGTCATTCACCAAAATTAAATATCGACATAATTTTGAAAATGACTCATATACCCCATTATTAAGTAATGATAAATAATATTAAAAGTATAGTTCAATACAATATATTCGTCACAACATTTGTAACATAAGTAACTACATAAGGAACTATATATGCCCGTTTATTCCAATTTATATATTTTCGCTACTTCAATAGTTAATTATAATCATGTGTATATCTTAAATTCAGATAAAAATACATCATATCACTATAAGTTATCACGTCGCACAAATCAAACTCAATAAACTTATACATATTACTGATATTAGCTGTGATATTGAAATGAATTCGAAGCATTACGAAAGCTGTTCATGTATTACCTAAATCCCAAGACTTACATACAGAGATATACACATATATACTGTTCTCTCATATAGTATATATATAAATATACCTAGAGGTATACGATATATCACTATATTATTATGGTATTATATTCAAAAGTTCATATACAATCTTATCTCTTTAATAGGTTATATTAGTTTACATTTTTTTAATATTTAATTTGTATTATATTACTTTATTTTACTAATTTTTAACTTATTATTTAAGCTATATAAATAAGATATATATTATATAAGATATGATTTATTATAAAAAGAGTAAATATCCAATGAATAAATCATATATATATATAATTTTAATATTATCAAACAAGAAATGGAATTATTATATCTATACAAATATCGTTAATAAAAAATATATATTATATTATTATAATTATAATATTATATCGATACTTAAATCTATAATACTTAATTATATAATTAATAATACAAAACCCTTTATATCATAAATCGGTGCTTTTTCCATTGTAATTATTTGTGTATTGTTTAATATTTCTACATTATAAACACGTTCTTGAAATGAAATTGATCCCATCTAAATATAATTATATATATAAATACGAAGGTTTATTAAATATAACTAAAATTAGATTTCGGATACATTAGATTACAATTTAACGATATTTAATATTATAATATGCATATGAATAAATAATAAAATGAAAATAAATAAATTATATGAGTAAAAAAAAATACAATACAATATATTAGAATAAAATAGAATATTATACAATACAATACAATATAATACAATATAAAACAATAACATACAATACATAACTAGTTGTATGACATAAATATGGAAAACAAATATGGTACTGATGACTGGTGGTGGAAAGCAAGGAACACATATAATTCTTTATTAATATATAATGGGAACTAATAGGTATAACTAAGGTATACCTATAGGTATAACTATATATATAACTATAACGGAATAGAGGTGTTTATAGATAGTAGGATCAACGTCAAGGAAATATCTGCAATCTATAAAACCAGGCTTCAATACATATATATATATATGTTATATAGTATTATTTAAGTAATTGTGTGTATAAATGAGTTTGTATTATTTTGTATAGGTAGGCGAGCGATAATGAATAAGCTAAGGTATAATTGTGGGTATGAATCGTATACGAAACTATAGTATTACATGGAGTGTTGCGTGGAGTGTTGCGTGGAGTGTTGCGTGCAGTTATGTTATATGATGTGGATGGAGATACGAGCGATGTTGAAGAGCTCTACACCAATCAGCGGTATCAAATAGTAATTGTATCATAACATATTATGTGTAGCCTACACTTATCGTGGCTTTTACCATATGCTTGTCGTAACGATCTATACTTCGAATACTGTCAAGCTTGACTTGTCTACTTTATTAATTCACGTAGAATAGCATAGGGAATTACATAAATATATAATGCAATACACAACGTATATATATATATATATATATAATTAATTATATTAGTTTTTCTAATAAAATATAAAATTATAAATATCTATATTGTTAGAAAATTTTATAAAAATTCTACATTTGAATAAATATTAGATAAAGTGATCTTAAGTTAAGATTCTTAATTATTGTAACTACGCTATAGTGTGTATAGCTATATATAGCTATACATAGTGTTTACATGTTTCACAGATTGTTTGGTGACTCACTCGATGCAATTGTGTATAACGAAACTTATTTAATATGTATTATTAAGCATTTATAATATAATTGTATTTTTTATATTTTAAATTATAGATTTTAAATAATAAAATACATATTTAGATTATTGACCGTATGTAATATGCACGTTAGCAATAGTAAGCTGTCAGTAAGCTGTCAGTAAGCTGTCAGTAAGCGGTCAGTAGGCGAGGTGTAGGCGAGGTGTAACACTAACCATTCCGTTACATACATCCAGTGTAACAAACGAATCACTATGTCCTAGGACATAACCGTCACGAAGACAATGGTCTATGTTCTTTACTATTGTTGATTCTTCTCCAACGAAATTGATCACGAATCCTTCGACGTAGTTACGTTTGTGAAGATGAGTCAGACATACATATATCAACTGGTCTTCGCCGTATATCAGCCGATAATAAAGGGACACGTGACTATATGTGGGCGTATCCATGTCTAGGAATGTCACGTCTAACCTATTGCCTTCATCATCTGTCCTTTCTATTTCCACGAACACTTTGTGATTGATCATTTTAGTAAATCATATATAAATAAAAATATAAATGTATATATAATAATAATAATAATATCAGATTCAGTTGATGACCGAGATCAAAAACCCAGGTATGATATAGAAGTCCTATTAAACTTATCGAGATACCAACCTGCTCTTGGTAATGAGATAATAAATACAAAATGAATAAATATAAATAAATATTTTACAATTCTATATTGTTCATTCGTGTTCTGTCTCATAAAAAAGCAATACAATAAAATTAAATATATCTCTCAATACCAAGAAATCATCATGTATATAACAATAAAATAATAATAAAATATAATAAAAATATATAATAAAATATTTAAAAATGTAAAAAGATACTAAAATAATAAATAAGTTAAACTATAAAAATCAAAGAAAACTAAAGACCAAAGTAAGGCTACAGAGATAAAAAATATGTATACAATACGAACAATTTAAAAGAGCTAAAAAGAAGAAAAGATGACCATGTAAATAAAATAACAAATAATACAGATAAGGTGAAAGTGATTAAATATAACTATTTAAAAGAATGTTTTTAATATGTATTGTAAAAGTATTCAAATTCGTCAAACATGATATGGTTGTATTCAAAGAATTCCATAAATATGCGCCTTTGTAACGAATACTTAATTTATCATGATCAAATCTTATTTTTGGTATTAAGTATGTTCTATTTAACCTAAAATTATATAAAGAGCAATTATAGGTAAATAACTTACAAATTGAACTATGCAAATAATGCTTGTTATATATTCTAAACATATATTTATAAATGGATATATTTATTATATCTTTAAATTTAAGAATGTTATGTCTTAAAAAAATGTAATCAATATTGGTTTTGTTATCAAGTTTATATATTGCTCACATACATTTATTTTGTCAAATTTGAATACATTTTATATTTCTATGGTAAGTACTTCTCCATATAATAGAACAATAATTAATATGACTATGAAAAAAAGAAAAATATAGCATAACTAAAGTATTAATATTAAATGTATACTAATATATATATATATATATATATATATATATATAATAAAAGATTTGTTTGCAATACAGCATAAATTTGTCAGATATATCAATATTTTAGCTAACCAATTATTGAAAACTATTATTATAGATAATAAATCAATTAAATCTGATATACACAATATGGTAAACTGGTGTACACAAGCTAGTACACTGGTATACAAAATCTAGTAAACTGATATATATAATCTGTTAAACTGATATACTATATTATTTAAATAATTTAATCTAATTTAAATAATTTAATCTAATTTAAATTCCAGCCAGATGTTTCAACATTTTGATTGTAAATTATATATATATATATATATATTATTTCAATATATATTTAAACTCTTTCGATCATTAAACACACTTTAATTAATATTTGATATTACGCTATTATTATGTATGAATTATATTATATAATCTAATATTGATAGTATTATGGAGTTATACCAGGTATTTGATAGCTTACAATATAAAGTTAGCTTTTAATATAATAATATATAGATAATTAAATACAATTTAACAGAACGATATTTTATATAATATATATTAGATCATAACAAGAACATAGAGTCAATATTGATAAACTACATTTAATTAAATTTGATTTAATAATCTTGCATAGTTAGGAAATGCATTTTATATATATAAAGTATAATTAAAATTAAGTATAAACACCTAAACAATAACATTCTAACTTTACAATTTGTACAACGCAATAAGTAGGGGAGGGAAGGGGGTAGTGGCCGAGGATGGAGTAGTGGTCGTTTTAATTAACGCTTAAATGGTGCTTGATAGGATACAAATTTCTATATACAATATTTAGATAATCCAAATATCTATAATATATAGTACATTTTTTTTTAAATAATTAATTAATTACTCTAATTTATTATATAATCATTATTTCTCAAATTTTGACAAAAAACATAATTATATATATATGTATGCTTATTTATATGTAAGAGTATGTGTATATATAATTAAATCATTGAATCAAATAAGGTGCGTATGCATCATAAATATAATTATTTAATATTACATAATTAAAAAAATATATATCGAATACATTACGAGACACCTATCGCATTTTCCGGTACTAGCGGCCACTACTAGAGCCTTACCTTATTTTAGTGCTTTTGTTAATGCCTGATCAAACGTTTATATTATTAGGGTAAACACTTTATATATAAAAGTGAAATCACAGTATTCTATAGAATACGTATTATATTAATATGCCTCAGAAGATTTCTAATTTATCGATAAATACTGAATTTTAGGCTCTTATTTTTTTGAATTAACTAGAAATCATATAGTTCTATAGAATCATATAGTTCTAAAATTCAGTATTTATCGATATATTAGAAATCTTCTGAGGCATATTAATTATCGGCCACTACCCCCTTACCAGGTAAGGCTTACCTCCCCTACCTCATTACAAGTTCAAAAATGCTAATTGTTTGCTAAATATATTATAATATGAAGTTATAAATAGAATATTCTCGAATAATAACCATATTATTAAAACAATAGATACAATAATCCTCATTCCCTATCATCGTAAGTATGTATTATGTTTAGTTTGTATTATTATTATCATGTGAATTATACGATGTATTCATATAATGCAAACCACTACATTTGCACTGCTATTGTTATACATATTTATTCTATAGATGCGTTGTACCTAGATCATCATATGATACTGGCTGGTCATGCGTGACCATAGAGGCTATATAATCCAACGTTGATACCGATATATTGTCATTTTAATCTCATATATATACTACCTTACATTGTTATGTACGCATTATAAATAAATTAGTTATACCTTAAACAAGATAACTTTACATATTATATGTTTTAAATTGAAATAAATTATTAATCCGTTTAACTCATGTGCTTCTTTGTCATAACATAATTATAAAAATAGCATATTATATATAATAACTAAACATATATATAGTATATTACTTTATGTGTATGAACACATTAGGTAAAACTATGTTGCTTGATTGTTGCTGACTGCTAACAGGTATACAGTATATACACACATACATATAAATACTAATACATATTTATTATTATATTTGTTATTGTTATTTTATTTTGGTGGAGTCTTTTCACCCCACCCAGGAACTTATATGACGTTTTCACATATAACCACATATCTCTAATGTCACATCGAAACTGCTATCATGTTAGTGAGATCCATGCTTTAATGAGTGCCGATCATTCATTCATACACAATGATATAAGATCACTTATATATAATATTTTAAATATGTTTTATTGGTTTAGACGAGGCTTGAAACGACGTCTTACTAGCTACGCATATGTCGCCTTATCAAACTGAGCCATACAGTTATATATATATAAATTATATTATATACATAAAATTAATATAAAACTAACTTGTAGTTTCCATATTTAGAGTTTCATTAAATATAATCGTAGAATATAAACTCTGAAAATGTATGCTAATCATATAGAATAAACACCATAACATATTAGTATTAAATGTCATTGTTCAGAATAAACTTTACTCTATCATTATGATGAAAATTAAACTGTGTTGCAATAATAGTATTTTATGAATGTTGTTTACAAATTAAAATTTAATTTAATTATTTTAAAATATTCTATATTTTATATTATTATTTAATTTAATTTCATTTTTTAAAAAACATATAACATAATATATATATAAATATATATGTAGTAAGTAGTAGTAGTAGTAATAGTAATAGTATAGTAGTATATATATATATATATATATATATATATATATATATATACTAGCCGGTTTGGCCCGGTTTATTTGCGGATAGTTGAGAATTATGAGTTATTATTAGAAAATTGCATGATCTGGGTGTATTTTAGAAATAAGAAATATATTATTTATTTGATTTAAATTAATTATGTCATAAAAAACAAATATTGAGAAATTGGTATAATATACATAATAAATGGGAGTTAGCACTATCGTAGTTAACCCTATCTGAATTAACCCTATCGGAGTTAGCTCTATCTGAATTAGCCCTATCGGAGTTAGCCCTATCTAAATTAACCCTATTGGAGTTAGCCCTATATGAATTATACCTATCGGAGTTAGCTCTATCTGAATTAGCCCTATATGAGTTAGCCCTATAGGAGTTATACATATCTTAAATAGCCCTATCGGAGTTAGCCCTATCTGAATTAGCCCTATAGGAGCACCTCGTCTCTCGATAAAATAAGTTATATATATATATATATTCGTATTAGAACTGTATAATTATGAAATAAATTTAATTTAATAAGTCGTACGACGTATACGTATACTAAATAAGCATTGGTATATGTTAACATTTCCAAATTTGGAGAAATATATATATATATATACAGATATATATATATATATATATATATATATATATATATATAATGTTAAATATGTATGTATCAAGATACTGTTATATATATACATAATAATAATTATAATAATACTATTAATACTAATAGTATAATAATAATACAATGCGAATCAGAATGAGACGATGTCCTCTGAAAGAGAGATATATAGAGAGAAAGAGATATATATATATATATATATATATATATATATATATATATATATATATGTGTGTGTGTGTTTGTGTATGAGTTTGATGACGTTATATGAGTTTATTTATGTATATGTGTGTGCAAGTTTTTGTATTTATGTGTATTTATATGTATGTATATATGTATACACATATATGTGTTCGTGTGAGTGTTTGTGTATTTATATGTATGTATATGTATATGTATGCGCGTGTGTGGTTGTGTGTATGTGTATGTGTATGTGTATGTGTGTGTATTTATGTGTGTGATTATAGTTTACTATTTTGTTCCTGCTACTTTGTATACAATCGGTTTATAATTATACTTAACTACATTTAATACTTTGTTAATTTTTGTTAATACTTTATATATAATAATTATTTATGTATAATATATAAATATATATTTATATTACATTTTATTTTAGGATCCAATCGCCCCTACACCAGTTATCATATTTACTGAAAGGTTCACAGAAGGAAAGATAATGATGGACGGGTCGGTCATTATTAATATTATGAATACTACAATATCAGAAATGCTCTCTTTATTATTTTCGATATACTATATTTTTAATATTCAATCGCCTTATAAATAAAAATTAAGTTTTATGATATTTATGTCTTTAATATATGATTATAAAATTGTTCCGTCAAATACGGCAAAGAGATTTATTAAACAAATAAAAATTTAACTAATTTGTGTTCTAATATTTAATTATTTTTAAATTATTACATAATTTATATAAATTTGGTTCTTTTGGATCTGAATGTTATTTAATTTGGTTCTGTGGAGTTTACTTTTGGTTCTTTAAGGAATCTATATATTATTTTAATTCGATTCTTTGGAGTTTATTTTTGGTTCTTCGAGGTATCTTTATATTATTTTAATTTGATTCTTTGGAGTTGACTTTTGGTTCTTTAAGGAATCTTTATGTTATTTTAATTTGGTTCTTTGGAGTTGACTTTTGGTTCTTTAAGGAATCTTAATGTTATTTTAATTTGGTTCTTTGGAGTTGATTTTTGGTTCTTCTAGTAATCACTATTTTAGTTCTTCGTGCAGAACCAGTAATTCAGGTTCTTTGAAGAACCGATTTGGGTACCGCATTTGTGGCAGAATGAAGAACCCGGTTTGGATCTTCAAAGTACCATATGTTTTAAGAGTGTAGAGAGAGCGAGAACGAGACATGTATCGTATCTGCAGATAGAGATAAAGAGAAAGAGAGATATATAGTGATATTCAGAGATAGGATACTATATTATGATATAGCATACTAGTCGAATCATCAAAAAACATTAAATACGAATATAATAATAATATATAATAAGAAATTAAGCAATATAGACAATACATTATAACTTTACTGCGTGATAAACTGCGTGGTACATCTAGATAAGGATATGCATACATTGCATGGACTATCGTGAATCAAACAATGATTTAGTTACAATCATATATTATATTCATTACAATACACATATCCTATCCATAAGCTTATCGATAACGATTCTAGTTTAGAGTAAGAAAATCTACTGTGAAGAAAACTGTATCCCTCCTATGGACAATTAATAGTGGACCCTCGCTAGCCTAACATCAACTAGTCTAACGTGCTTTATTAATGTAAATGTCAGATTATACTTATGCTATTAAATACTACATTAGTAATCTCATCTAGTCTTCGTAAATATATAAATTTGCGTAAATATAAATATATATTATACTCTATATATAGAGTATAATATATATATTTATATTTACGCAAATTTATATCAAATTTATAACAACTCTATAGAGTTGTACACAACCTATATATATATATATATATATATATATATATATAAATATATATATATATATATATATTATTAAAGTTTACATTGATGTCAGATATTGTTTTATACAAATTATAGAGTATATGCTATATATGATAGAAAATAGATTTTAAGTAATTCATATATTAATAAATTAATTCATTTATTTAAAAAATGTTATTATATTAAAATTCGTATACAATTATCATCTTGCAAGGTTGATCCTATATAAATATAAAGAATATAATAACGAACAACGATATCACATTATACTCTTTGATGCTTGTAGATATATTAAATACACATTTAATGAAACCTGATTCAAAGGTTGGATGTGTAGGTAATTTTCCACAGTACTTTTTATTTGCAATTTTATAACTTCGTCTTTTAATCTATTGTAGTTAATAACCTTAATATTACAAACCTATATATTATAATTACAAATAATTATGTATTATTTAAATGAACATAATACATATTTCAATTATAAATATTACATACAAAATATCATTATATATAATAATAAATTATGTAGTATATTGTATATATTAAATTAAATGTATATATTATAAATTTGTAGAAATGTAATCATGTTATTTAAGAATATATTATTTGCGTTAAAATATTCGTAATTAAGAAGTTGGAACCTTTTTACATTGTAATTTAAAGTTAACATTTACACTTTCGTTGCATATCCTCACACTACATATGCCAGTATTCACTTGTTTCCATTCAACCCTACATACAGTTGAGCAGTTCCTTACTTTCGTATATTTCTGCAAAATAACTACCGCACTCTTTATCATCAGCTACCTCTAATCTTGCTATGATATGCATACTTTTCTGTACCTTAGATATTTGCCTATTCAATTATATTACAGTTATTGATATCTTAAAGATTGTTAATATTGTAATATGCATATTTAAGTAAATTATTAATGTATTAATAATTATTACTATTATCTAATATTAATAATCTATAATCGGAATTTTAACATGATAATAATAGCTATCTTATATCACATTACGTACAACATAATACGCAGTATACTTATCATATAATATGTATTATATTTCACTATTATTGTTATACCCATACTATTTATATATTATGTGTATCTATATAATACTTTTATTATATATAGCCATATATTGCTATGCAAGATACTAAAATGTAGTCATAGGCATCGTAATGCTGATATAGAAAATAAATAATTGGATATTATTTTATAAATTCGCTAATTTATTAGAAGAAATACATATATTTATTTATAATTACTATAATATATGTAGTAATAGCTGTTACTAGGTATAATATGTATAGATATAATACATGTATAGGTATTGTCATATACAAATGTATATACATAAATATGATACCAATTGATTTATTATAACTTATTATTCATCGAGATATTTGTTAATAATGATTAGTTTCAATGATATTAAATGTATATATATATATATATATATATATATATATATATATATATATAATAATAATAATAATAATAATAATAATAATAATAATATCAGAATTTAGGCATGACCAAGGTAATCGAAGAAGCGCAATGCTTATCTAGTCGTTTACCTGAAACATATTACTAATTAACAATTATGAGGAGAACAAAATAAAAGTAAAATTTATAAAATATAGAAGTAAAATATGTAATTTTATAAATCTTATAAGAATCATGAGAATATAAAATTATAAATCATATAAAAATATAAATAACTTTAAAAATAATATTAAAAATAAATAAATTATAAATAAAAAAAGTAATAGTATAAGAAATTAAAAGTATAATTTGAGTATATATATATGTTAGTTTTGAATGCTGTAGTTAAAGATTACTAATACATTAGATCCATAGTTGCCAATATTATGTTGAAATTTATGATGGTATATTATGTATCAACTTTAAGGATATGGGTACGCCAGTTCCAATGACTTAGGGATCTTAATACCGCCAATAATAAGAACACTGGCAATACTTGCCCACTCCACAAGTATATCCCATCCCCGACACGTATCATAATCATATCAAGTCCAAACATATTAGCCACTCCGGTCATAGACAAAATATAATGAAAAAAAAAACTAATATATATATATATTCCAATAAGTATAAAACTCCTCATAATGTCATTCATCATATAATCAATAAAATGTAAAGAAGAAAAATAAATGAATATAAAAATCTAGGAATATAGATATAAAATAATTATAAAATTAAAAATTAAAAGAAAAATCCTATTGAATAAAACAATAAAACATAACTAAAAATAACTAAAAAAAATAAATAAAAATAAATAAATAGCTATATTATATACAAAAAGTTAAAAAGAAAATTAAGTAAATTTATAAAAACCGAAACAAAATATTAAACTAATTTTTTGTTATAGAAAAATATATAATTGAAACTCAAGTTTTTTAATGAGATAAATCGAAGTTAAAATATCTCATATATTCTCCATGTTAAAATCCTATCTCTTCCATATTAAAATATATTGAGGTAGCGTAGCTTCACTAATTTATTAATGGTATGTTATTCAATTAATTATGTTATGTAGTTTAAATAAAAGCTAATTCTCAATATTTATAAAACATGTACCAATTAGAACCGGATTAGTGTGTGTTCGCCGCATATGGTGAGCTAACGTATATTGAATACCGGTTCTTCGTATCTATTACGTTCAGTTATTGTTACAATTGAACTTGCCGCCTCGGGTATTCTTCGCAATACTTGCAACTCGCCAGCGCGCATGGATAACTTCAAATCTTTTAATAATATTTTTAAATAATTTAACGAAGAAAGCAATGAGATATTAATTAATTATTATTAGTAATAATAAATTAATTAATAAATAATTATTATTAATTAATAATATTAATAATAATAATAATAATAATAATTGATAAAAATTATTAATTAATAAATTACAATTGAATAATTAACAATAAATAATTATTAATTACTTATTGAATACTTTACTATTCTAATAGGGTAGAATTCGCTAAACAGGAAAATAGTAAATACCAAGACCATCTAGATAATGTAGTTAAATATGGTACAATGTTGAAATAGCCTACCCAAGTAAATTGTTACAATCCATGTAAAAGAAATACTCGCGAGTCTGGAGCGAAAGCTTTCGCTAGGGTCACCCTAGGGTCATCAAGGAATACTATGATGAGACAATAACAATGGTAGCACAAACATTTTAAAAATACAAGAATTAAAAGGGATGGCTAAAGAGAAGAAATATTTCGATGACATCGATAAGCGTGATAGATATAAGGAAGAAAAATTATGACAATATAATACAAATAGGAATACAGTATTAGAATCTAGAACAAATTCTATGCAGTGAAATGAAAACATTAAGAGAGTTTATATAAAAATATAAATATGATACTAATAAAAATAATGGAAATATAAATAGTAACGATACTTATAAAATATATATAATTTATTATAAATTATTCTAATATATACCAGAGATAGTAATACTTATAATAGAAATAATAATGATAATATAGCTAAAGGAACATTTAGCCAACAATAGAAATTAATAACTATGCGAGAGAAACCATATAATAGATTATAGTCTAATATGCTGTATGCTATAACCTTATAATGTATACCTGTGGGTGAATACAGATATACTATAGTATATATATATAGCCTATAGGCCATCACTGAGGAATATATACAGATTAAATACCTGATAGATACATGTGAATCATGCCTAATCATTATAAAAGACATATTCGAAGAAATATATAATAATTCTCATAATAGTTAGAGACCATTAATATTAGTATAATAATAAAAGTAATTTATTAAAAACAAACTGAATTGTGTTATTAAAATTTAATGAATATAAATAACCGATTAGTTTTATAGTTTCTAATATAATAGATTATAAGTGTATTATAGATAGTTAATCATTAAATCATTGCAATATATTAGGAAATATAAACATATTTATATTTGAAAGTAGATAATTTAAGTTAGGAAAATAAGGAGTAAAGTGTATCAATTCATTATGTTTATTTACAAAAGATATAGATTTCAATATTTTAATATAATACTAGAAAGATATAGATAATTATTTTGTAAACAAGGTGATAAAATGGAAGGCACGGAATAGCACATATAAGAATACGAACACATGGTATACCATTCAAGCGAAATTCATACATAATTACATTACTTAAACAAGAAATAGCCATAGAATATATAGATAATATGTTAGAGGATGCTGTAATAAGGAAATCAAATAGACCATATTCTAGCCCAATAATGTATATCAGTATACTAATATAGTACCTAATAGCAATGATTAAACAATTATTGTGTGTATGTTTTAGAGAACTTTAGTTAATTAATAAGCTAACTACTATAGTATGGGTAGTATATGGGTTGTTAACCATTACCTAATATGAAAGATATTCAAAAGATTAGGTGTCTAAAGTATATTATCAACACTACACCTATATCTAAAAGCAGATTACCATCAGGAGTTGATCAACTCTGTTTTATTATTTTTCTTGGGAAAATCATTATCAAATTATTTAATATTCAATACACATATAAAAATTCTTATTGTCTTGATTATTAATTATATTTGATAATAAATACTATTTAATGTAATACTCCTCCTATATGGGAAATTGTTGCAAAACTATTCAGATTCTTTTGAAAACCCAGTCACATTGGTATAAGTTCATGATGAAGCAATTCTATCTACTTCTTAACGATAGGTTTATATAAAACTGGGTATCTTACAATACCTACGTATCAAAGTTTATTCCTATCAAATATAGTATGTATCCCATTAAGATTATGTTTTCCCTTCAAATATGTAACTTAGCCCAATATAAGTAATATCATCACGAATATATATCTTCGTGATGATATTATACCTAAAGGTTAGGCTATAGGTTACCTACTAATCACCTATTTCATTTTAAATTGCGGTTGTTTTTATTAAAAATTGTAAATTTAATATCTATTAAAGTTATTTATTAAATTATCAAATTTACCAATATATACATATAAGTTTAGATAATTAAAATGTATATAATTTATTAATATTTGGAAACTATGATGAGAAGTATATATATGCAAATATATAGTCGAAAGTTTCACGGTATCATACGTTATTGACAAAAATATTAATTAATAAAATTACTAAAAAAAAGAATGTACAGAGAATCTGTACAGTTAGTGTGTGTTTATCATACGAATTGGTTATATGTAGGAATACAATACTGTTTAATAATTACAGGCTTACAGGATTATATTTGAAATATCATATAGTAATAGTAATACGTATTTACTAATACTTTAATAATTAAATGATATAAACAAAATCCTAATAGAAAAAAATAAATAATAATTAATAATAATTTAAAAACCTAAATAATAGAAATATAAATATATTAATAAATATATAATTTAAATAAATAATTTAAATATATAATTTTATAAATATAGAGAGTTTTTACTTATTAACTCTTTGCTTCCGATTTATGTTGTGTTACAAAATGCCGTGATGTTGATTTCTGTTGATCATATATTAATCCATTTTATTTTTTAAAGGTATCAAAATTATATTATTATTATTACATTTTTGAAAAAATTGTTAATTGCGAAATTGTTCGATAGTTTTTGAGATCATTGGGATCGGACTTAATGTTTTTGATTTCTGGGGTTATAATAGCATTTTTCATGCTATCGGGAAATGATGCAGTTATCAGTGATCTACATATGATAGATTGAAGGTGAGGAGTTATTAACCGTGCTAATTGGTGTAAAATACTTATAGGCAGAGGATCATTTAATGAAGTCGATTTGCTAGATTTAATCAACTTTATGATAAGATCAGTTGTTGGTGGGATAAATGTTTCGAATAAGCAAGTATTGTCATATAATGAGTGTGGTGTCGTAAAACAATGTGGTAACGAGTTAATAATAATATTGATTTTGCTATTAAAAAATGAAATAAAATTCTGTGCCCAATTCAAGTCAGTTTCATTATTTGGTAATTGATTTTTACAATTTCTACCTAGTAGATCATTGGCGAGTTTAAGTAACTTTTTCTGATCTCTGCCGGCGCCTGTGATCGATTGAAGGTTGTAATTGGATCTTTTTTTCTGTAATAGGTGATTATGTTGGCATTGTAATTGTCGGAATGATGTAAGGTTCTTGATGGTATTAGATTTGCGGTATTTTCGTTCGAAACTTCTAATATGTCTTCTATTGTTCGAACATTCTTCATCGTACCATGCATGTTTATATCTTTCAGTGATGTTTAGTGATTTCAATGGGGCGAATATATTTAATTGTTCACGTAGACTGCAGTTTAATGTCTCAATTGAGTGGATGCCAGTTGAGTTAGAGAGTGAGTTTGCAACGCTAACTTTAAATTTATCCATATCAATAGAAGATAGTTTTCTATAGCTGATGTTTTTCTTTGCTTGTGATGGTTTTGATGAATGTATTAAAAACGTAATAGCATAATGATCTGAGAAAAGAATTGATTGCTCAAAGTCTGATGCTATAGTATTATTTGTTCTAGTAATGATTTGATCGAGGATATTTCCACATGTATGTGTGGGAAAATAAATATGTTTTTTCAAATTGTTATTCTCCAATAGAACGAGGAAATCAGTACTTGACGCCATACTGATTTTGTTGACGTGGATGTTGAGGTCTCCAAGGATGATTGTATTTTGAGTTGTGTTTGGTGTTACATGTTCTATGAAGTCACTTATAACAATTTTTAAATCGAGGTTAGGAGGTCGATAAATAATGAAAAATGTGATGGCTGGATGATATCTTCTTGTGATTATACAGATAACCAATTCCATAGATGTTGTTACAAAATGTTTAGTGTAGATATAGTGATAGTTGAATGATATAGAATACCTATACCACCACCTCTACCGGTTCTAGGGAAATTAACAAAATGATAGGGTGATGCCGATAGTAGTGATTGTGTAAGCTTATTGATCTCTCGCATCCATGTTTCGGTGATGAAGCAATGTCGATAGAGTTCAGATTACAGAAATTCAATAATAAATATGTTTTGTTACATATTGAGTGGCCATTTATGAGTACTGCATGCATTAGTCGCGGGAAGTTGTGATTTTCGTTCCTGTTCTTCGGATTGTGCGGGTTTGTGAGTTTGTTCTGGTTGGTTGGTTTGTACTGTTATCGTTTCGGAAGATTGTTCCGATTCGTTGGATTGTACCGCTTTATCTGGTACTTTTATCGTTGTGATATAATGGTTTTTTGAAATACGATTATAATGTACAACATGTTTTAATGTTGAATCTTCGTTAGCGTTATTTAGTTAGGTTGCCTCATCTCTTAGTTTTCTAAGTTTAGTTTGATCTTCGAATGTTAGTTCATCGGCGATTCTGATTTTCTTAAATTTCGAGGGTGCGGTTTTAAGTAATTTTAGTGAAGATGATATTTGTGCTTTATCAGTGTCTGACGTATATCTGATCCTTATTATATTCGAATTATTTATTCCAGGGATACAATGCGTTTTATGCTGCTAGGTTTGATGTCAGTCTTTAGATGAATTGAAAAAAGTTCTTTGACAAATTCATCTCCATTTATCAAGTTACTGACGCCGTGTATTATATGGTTCAGTTTCCGGTAGTTTTTTTCTTTATTTTCTTCTGCTACTTTAATTGTGTGCATGGATAGTGTCGAATGTACGATTTCTGAGAAGGATGGTGGTTTGCTATTTGCGACCGCAGACGTGCCGGCGAGATTAGATTGAGAGCTTTCAATTGATGATGGTTTTTCATTTATGGATTCGAAACGCATATCAATATTTTCGAGATTTTCAGATCGACAACTTAAAAATGTCCAAGTTATACCATCATTCATGTTAGATGATAGGAACTTGCCTGACTTTAACGAGAGATCCGTGCATTTAAGGCAGATATTCTTTTGACACAAATTACATTTTATTAAGGATGAATTAGTTGACGGAATGACAGTAGTATCACAGAGATTACACATGTTGTCCATGATAGGGTAAATATCAGAGAAATACTATGAAAGACGTACACGAAAATACCGGTAATATTATAAATAAATAAATAAATAATAAATATAAAAGATACGACGTGATACAAATACAAATTGACGTAGAATACAATACAAATATTAATACGAAATTATCGGAAATAAGATTAATGTAAATAAACATAACAAAAAAAATGATAATTTTGAAATGAGAAAAAACCTACTTAAATGACAAATATAATTCTAAAGACTAGTAACTAATTGTAAAGCACTAACCTATATACAAATTAATTTGATTAACATAATGATTACATAGTTAATGTTATATTTTGAAAGAAGGAAATTAATGAAAAATATTATTACGAATACCGATTTACAATATCTGACTCATAAAGAAGTATTATCCATTATAAGAGATACATATATGGAACATTACAATATACACACTTACAATATGGTGTTGTGCATACAAGTCAAGTATGGCATGGAAGGCAGCAAGCAATAAAATACCAGAAATTAAAAATATGCTGATGACATTAAGTGGTATTTCATCATATTTCACTAAATCTGGAGTCATATGCAGTGAGTTAAAACATATTTCAGAGTACAATAACCTTATTGTTTACTCATTTCCACAAATATTTGAAATACGATGGAGTGAATTCACTCATCAACAAGTTGAAAGCATATTAAAATCATATGATAAATTAATAATGTATTTTAATTCAACGATATGCAATGAAGTCCGTGGATTTTCAACGTATACCTTTGCAATATTGTTTTAATACAATATATTTTGTAGTCATACTTTTTTTTTTGCTGTAATTATCAGTATTGCATCTTACATGCATATATTAATATATCTACCTATGCATTATAATACTTATATTATATAAATTATATAAGTTATATATAACTATTAAACTATACAATATTAATTTATTAATAATTATATAATTATGTGCAGTCAATATTATTCCTTAATGAGACCCCTGATCTATACATTACTATTTTATAGATAATACAAAAAATAATCATTCCTTACTAATACCCTATTTTTTAGTAAACCAATTATCTTCTATGTTATATATGCAAAACTCGTGAACGTTTAGTAAGACCTTAATAAGGTCACTTTATATAATATATATATATATATATATATATATATATATATATATATATATATTTATTTATTTAGTTATTTAAATCAGACATGAAATACAGAAGTCCATAGCAGGGGTCGCGCTAATGTGCAGTCAACGCAAAAATGGGAAGTCAATAATTTATTTGTGCAGTCAATTTTTCAATTTTGTGCAGTCAATTTTTTAATTTTGAGCAACAACATTTTCATTATTCTAATTAATTATTAATTCTAATTATATTTTATAAATTATTCCGTTGAAAATTTCAAGTTGAAACCTGAGGCATTATGTAAGATGCATACCATGCGGGGGAGTTTCCAGATATTATTACATTTCTAAGCACAAGAAGATCACCAATAACAACAAATTATGGTGTAATATATTGAAAAGATACCATTATGAAGCCTCTAGTTCTGAATATCATAAAATATGTATTATTTCTAAAAAATATTGAAGTGATAAACAATCAGATAAAACATCACTAGCACACTATATATAAAAGGCAAATAGTGATTTAGCTGATAAAATAGGATAGTTATTGATCATGGTGTATTATGTATCATAATTTATAATTCAAAGAAGTTGGTTTTACCTGAATATTCTTTCCCTACTAGATCAGTTGTGAATATTATGGCATCCAAATTTAAATATAAGTATAATATTATTACGAATATCGATTTACAATATCTGATGCCCCATATGCACAAAGAATTATTATCCGTTATGAAAGATACATATATGTATCTATTATATATATAGAAAAATTACAAAAAAAATCAAAAAATCTACTGCAATAACTCTTAGTTCAGACGTTAGTCTACAGGACACATGTTGATAAGATATACACACTTGCGAAATTAATAGATAAAGTTAGAAACGAATCGCTTATATTTTTATGTCTAGGAGAACCCCGGAACGTGGAGCTCGTGGGATATTTAACACAATCATTAAATCAATGAAAATCTTCTTGAAAGTAATGTAATAAATTTAATAATAAAAGAGGTTTCATCGTTGGTGATAGTTGGTACATCTTTAAATACAGGACATAATTATGGTTTTGGAAGATATTTCAAGATTATAGATTGGAGAAGTTCATCGAGCCCGTAGCTCATCTACTTACAATATGATGTTGTGCACACAATTCAAGTCTGGCATGGAAGGCAGCAAGCAATGAAATACCATAAATTAAAAAAATGCTGATGACATTAAATGGTATTTCATCATATTTCGCTAAATCTGGAGTCATATGAAGAGAGTTAAAGATATTGCAGAGTACAATAACCTTATTGTTTGCTAATTTCCAAAAATATTTGAAATACGATGAAGTGAATTTACTAGTTCATTAACTAGATGAAAGCATATTAAAATCATGGAATTCATTACTAATGTATTTTAATTCAACGACATGCAATGAAGCCCGTGAATTTTCAACGTAACTTTGCTATGAACATAATCTTCATCTATTATGCTTTATGGCCGATGTACTAATTATATTATCTCGATATCAAAAAAAGATGCAATCCGATTCTATTACGATATGTGATATTCATCAACAAATTAGTAATATTAAGGTTTGTCATATTTATATATTTAATATTGCAGAATACAATGCCTATAGCCCATGCTATTCATAGTAAAATAAATAATGTTTCATAATATTTTGTAACTTTAATAGATTATGCTGAATAAATTAATAACAACCAATTTAATTGGCGGGTGGATTACTAAGTTAATCCAAACAATGGACAAAACCAATGGTACTTATTACTTGAAAGGTATTGAGTTGAAGAGAAAAAATAAGCGTGAAGTAAGACATAATTTATATGTATATGAAATGAGAGATATATCTTCAATAAAAGTAGAACTTATAAACACTTTAGTAAATAATCTTAAGAAGCGATTTACAATAAATGAAAATATATTTTAAAAACTTGAATATTTTATTAAATTAAAAGAAGCAAGTATATACTTTTATAAGTGCTGATTTGAACTTTTAAGAGATATTTCAGAAATACATATATTCAGAGAATACAATCTTCGTGAACTTGTTATAAATCTATCAAGGTATACCTTACATATATGTATGAAATAGACATACAATATATCTGATATAAATTTATTATTATCTAGCATTGAAGAAATGTCTACATTATGTTGTACATAGAGTATAATTATGTGAGCTAAACCACACAGTACCGATATGGAAATAATTATATCTGAAAATAATTTGATTAAGATTATTAAGATAATTTGATTGTACATTATAATAGAATGAAAATAGAAAATGAGAATAATCAACTATTTATTCATTATAATATGCCGGATCTTAAAAATTGGAATCCAAGACCTGTGGTATTAGCTTGTTTAGTTATTTAATTAAAAAGTCATTAATAATATTTTAGCCATCATTTAATGAAATTTCAGATTAACCTACAATGTTTAGGATACATAAACGAAATCATAGAAAACACGATAAAGAGCATGGTAAAACACAAGAGTATTTCAAGGGTATTTTTCTGGTGCAGGAAAACATAAAGGAGAAGAAGAAAATTAAATTCCTTTTAAAACAATACAATTCTAAATATAGCACACTAAATAATAAACATACCGATTCTTTAAAATATATTTTGTAGTTATACGTTTTTTCTGTACCTAATTATCAGTATTTCAGCTTACATGCATATATTACCTACCTATGCATCTATAATAATTATATATAACTATTATAATAGTATAAAACTATACAATATTACGTAATAAGTAATTATTAATAATTATATATTTATGTGCAGTCAATATTATTCCTTAATGAGACCCCTGGTCCATAGTATATAAATGAAAATTATAACAGAATAAATTAAACAAAACAATTAATCTAAGAAACGAAATTTAAAATAATATACTAATAATGAGTGATACCACATGGACACTGTTTACCATGTGACATGGTAAACAGTGGCGATAGGATAACAATATTATATTCATATAATTGAACAATTTGTTAATTATACGATAATTGTATTCGTTTGTATAGCGAATAATAAGACTTACGTAATTTAACTGTTAAATTATTAACATAATCGTTAAGAAACATTAATGACGAATTATTTCTACGTCTGTAGTTCATAACGATACGATAAGCATTATTATCAGCTATATTAAGTTTAGCCATACAATATATATTTGGTATCCAAATGCTACTAAGATATACTATATATATATATATATATATATATATATATATATATATATATATATATATATATGTATATCAAATTATTATGTAAATAGGATTACTTTTTTCATATTATTTACAAATTGTTGGGTTTCTATTATGTTAATATTATAAATATTTTATCTTTATATTATTCTTGTTATATTTTAATTTAACTCATATAATGAAATATTGACATCCCAGTATCAGCATGGGTATTAACAACACATATTATATTAATATAGTGTATAATGTTATGTACAGTAAGCGCTATGCACTACACTGCAGTGTACAATGTACAATGTATGTACAGTGTACAGTGTACGGTGTACATTACATATACTATACAACACAGCTCGCTGAGATGTTGTATCTTATCGTATTGGTCAACCTATTATCATTAGTATGTTATATATATATATAAGGTATATTATATTAAACAGGTATTTGATTAATACATTATATAATAAGTTATTATTAATAACCATCATTTATATATATATATATATATATATATATATATATATTACAATATGTTAATTAATATATAATGATTACTATTGAATAATTAAAATATGGATTTTATATATTATTATATAGAACTAAGTATGTATTCATTTTTATATAATATATAATATATACATTAATATAGCTATTTATTAGTTATTGGATAGCGTTTATGCCAATCCTTTTAAGATCTATAAATCGATAATAATATTGTTTTATTATTTGAGCCAATCCTTAATTATGTTATATTTACACATACTAGACTTACACACACACATACAAATACACACGCGCACATACACACATACATAAACATACACACACATACATAAACATGCACACATATATTTATATTGAGTACTGAATCCTCTATATATATAACTTTATTAATTTGATATTTGGAGATTACATTTACTATGATAATTATAATGGATATATTTTATTGTATATACTCAGTGATGAGCATCGAACCTCTGTTCGTCATTTGTGATAAGATATACCGATATTTACTATTAGCAGATCATTTTCGCGATCTAGATCCTCAGTTCGTTAGCTGATCCCAACCCGTTACTTGATTTATTATATGATAAAGAGACGTATTGTTTATATTTAATAGCATATATGCATTACTTGTAATAGTATGCATTAGTAATAAATTGTATTATAATATAGTAATATAATAAATACATTGTATAGATCCTACTTATTGTACATCGAATATATGTCAATGGTGCTTTATTACAATTAACAATTCGTAGATTATGATCACAATACTATTAAAGGTAAAGGCGTAACTTGAATACATATTAGTGATATAAATGAGCTAACATTTCCTGCTTCGAAACATCAACAATTTATATTTCGAAATATCTGAAATATCTTAAATTGTCGCTACGAAAAATATCACAAAAATATGTTTCGTAACATTGCCAATTATTAAAATTCGATTTATTATACTAGATTGTCGAACTTGTTTATATGATTATATTTTTGAAATTGACTGCGGGGAAAATATTTGTCATAGGGGAAAGTAACCTAATACGGATAATTTAAAAATAATGGTCTTAACTTTTATGACTCATTATTTTAATTCAAAAATTACAATATATTAATATTATATGATTATAGATATTATTGTCTTTTTAAAATGTTATTTAATCGTTTAATTCAATAGATAACGGGGGTGTCCGTATTCGGTACCCATGTATGAATACGGACACCGTGTGTTATAATACGTACACCTTATATACCACTAGGTAAACTATATAATATTTATGAATCAATCATACAAATTATAATTATATTATTTATAATTCATTTTATGAACAATTTATTCTAATTTAATTAGTTAATAATATATTTATTTTTATTATTTTTGTAATTAATAATACAATTTAAGTATCTAAATAATAAAAATGTTAGATTTATATTTATGTGTGATATTAATATTATAACGCACGCGCATTTTATGAAAATCAGAATAGTTCATAAACTGCGCGCTGATTGGTTATAGGGTGTCCGTATTAAGACATATAGAGTGTTCGTATTAGGGACTTATATGACCTATAGATATATAATTGTAACTTAATTAATATTTGATAAAAAATATAGAAATTATATATATAATTTTAGAATGTTTTATTTTTTAATAATATTTGGTTATATTTTATATCGATACATTTGTATATTCTTGAGAAGGTTTAAGTTAATATATTTGTTCATAAATTTAAAAACGTAATAAAAAAATCAGAAATACTTTTTTAGACTATTTATATAATTATGAATATTTTATTCATTAAACATATTTATGTAGGATTTATGATTTTTGAGATATCGATAGTGTCTGTATTCGGTCATTGTCCGTTTCGGTTACTTTCCATTACTTGATTACAAAATAAGATTGTCTTAGTAGCCTATACCTGATTATCATACTAGATTAGATTTTCTTACTTTCCTATCGAATTAAATTATCGTAATTGATTGTCGAATTTTTTTATAGGATTAGATTTCCATACTTGATTGCAAACTCGGTTCGATTTTTCGTACTTGATTGTCGAAATGGATTGTAAAATTAGATTGTCGCATCAAACTTGATTTTCAAACTAGTATATCTGATTATTTTGTCGAACATGAGTGTGACTATAGTTTATATATAGATTTTTATTTTTAAATTAAATAAGATATTGTTTTAATTACAATATTATAATATCGTCCATTACATTTTAATTTTAATATTTAGTTCAAAAGTAATTGTTATAGATATTTAACCTATATATTATAAACGAAATTGCATTATATATATATATAAACAATTTATATATATACGCGATTGTTTATTACCTATTCTATAATAATAATTGGTGCATCTATTTGATTAAATATATTTTAATTTTTAAACTTTTAATAAAATTTATTTTAATTTTTTTTAATTTAAAAAAAAATTATTAGAAATAAAAAGATTTAATTAAAGAGAAATATTTAAAATTCCTAAGATAATAAGCTCGATCGAGCCGTTCACTACGTATAATGAAATAATAATATAAATAATATATATATATATATATATATATATATATATATATATACATATATATTCTATATATATATATACATATATATTCTATATAATTATACATTATGCAATATATCCTTTCAACACATCAACTATATTATAAAAAATATTATAAAAAATATTATAAAAAATATATTCGTGTCTAACTTTACAAAATAATGTATTCAATATAATTATGTTATATGCTATATTAGCATCACCAGTGCCAAGAGAATGAATGTTCACTATAGACACTCATGGTAATTGTCATAAAATAAATAATCTTTCTGATTTAAATTTTGAATATTGGTTTTTATTCAAAGTGAACGTTATAATGTATACATTATAATATTATTTCGTAGTAATATAATATTTATTTACTTATTCGATCGCGATCCAGCCCATCACTAGTGCTTAATCACTATAGTGAGCTATAGAGCTATAGCTCTATTAGTTCAGATTGTTTTGTTTATTACTAGGTACAATTCTAGTCCGAAAGTCCCTGGTAAAAATATGATTTTTGAAATAAATATGTTATTTATTAAAATAATATTATATAAAAATCAGAAAATTTGATATATATGTATATGTATTTCATTTAACATAATTATGATATAATTGTCATAGTTAAACTTTTATAAATAAATATAAATAGGCTACCTCTGCTTATTTGCTCTAAATATGCTTACTTTGTATTATTTAACCAGTATTCCATTATCATATGTTGCTTATTTTATATATATATATTTAAATACGAATTTTAATATTTAATTTTAATATTAATTTTTAGTTTAAAACACTAATATATCTTTTTAATTTTTAACTAATTTTGTATATTTGAAGCTCAATAACTTTAAAACCCGTTGATCAAACTATAATATATAATTATATATATTTGAAAGTTTAATTGATTTATATTATTATTCTCTTAACATATAAAACATAACATAAACTGCAATACCTGATTACATTTAATATATTATATTTAATATATTATATGTAATAATAACATTTATTGAAGTTTTTATGATATTTTGTATTTAAAAAAGTAGTGATATTTCCATTTTTGGGCTTATACTTATCATAAAATTGTAAATGTATATTATATATATAATTATAAATGTATTAAAAACTATATTTTTCTTATTGATAACATTGTAATCTATCCTTCTACTAATACATCTAACTTAGATGTACTTGTTGATTCTACTCTTTCCTCCATTCCTCTTAGTACTGCTATTACTAAATCTGAAAATTATCATCTTTTTAGAATTAGAAAAAAAACGAAAATCTATTAATTTATTTCTTTCTAAAATACTAGTTAATTCAATTCTCGCGATAGATTACATACATATATTACTGTAACTCAATATTTATCAATCTTAATGTATTATCTTCAGTGCTATGTCTCCCCTAAATAGAGTTATTCGTTAATTAATATATACAACATATAGCATACATATACAAGACTATTCTTCTGATTCCTCATACCACCATTTACCTATTTGGTTCCCATTTAACTTTTTTTTTCCTCCTATTATAGCATAACTTTATTTATTCATTCCTAATATAACACTCGAAGTGTCCTTCATATATGTATGATTCCCTAGTACACATATATTTCCCCCACCTCTTAGAAACAATGTATCTCATCTTCTCTCGATCCACCTACTAACCGTCCTTCAAAAATTAATTTTATATATATATATATATACTTTTAAGAGATCATTTATAACCTATTTAATTATATATATATATATATATATATATATATATATATATATATATATAAGTTATCAATTCAATTCAATATATAGGATAAACAAATATTAGTTTTATTTTATGTATTTCTAAAGTTATGATGTTTTTAGTAAACAATATTTATAGATAAAAATCATATGTTTACCAGGTAAATAAATCCCCTCTTTCGAAGTCGAAGTGTAAGACAATATAAATATATTTTCGATTACATTATTTATTTAGAAATGTTTCCATAATTATTTTATATATATTCTAAATATTATAAATATTGTGCTGGTTTCAAAGTGTTATATTTTAACTTTAAATGGAAATATATAAAAAACAAAATTAATTTGTTTTATATTTATTTATTTTTTGTGATTTAATTATATTTACATATACATAATAATAATAGTTTATGTTTAATATTCAGGTGCAATTCCATTTTTTTTAACAATTTATAAGATTTTATCTCATATGTTCATCTATTTTATAATTATTTTTAATTTGTGATACCTATTATGTTTTGATCATATTTGTTTGTTTAAAACTGTTAAGTTATTCCCTAATGATTAAGTTTATTATTTCTAATAAAAAATCATTCGAAATAGGTCCGAAAGAGGTTATTATCATGTCGGCAGTATATTCTTGCAAACATCTCTATTTTACATCGCCTTTTTTATTTCGTTTACATCACACAGTGTATCGTCCACCAGCTGTTCGACGTAAGTCCTGTGTGGTCTTCCTCTTTTTATGTTACCATGAGTAGGTTACTAGATTATAAAATCCAATGCCGGTTCCAATTTGGATCACCAACAGGGCACAGAAAATCTCATTCTTTGGTTTCATATCGACGTGAATATATCCGATATATATGCGTATAGTTGTTTATTGTTTGGATGATATTTCCAAGATCTATTTAGGATAGCACGCAGCATTCTAGTGTAATTTCCATTAAGTCTTTTTTCGAGCGATTTTGTAAGAGTCCAGCTAACAGAATCATATATTAACACAGAATCAATAGTTGCTAGTAATGTCATGTTATTTAATTGTTCAATAAATACTATCGGTGATTCAATATTATGATTAAAACTACGTATATTAAAATGACATATATAGAGTTTAGTATAATCGATATCATTATATGTGTGTTTATTCAGATGTATAATGGTATTGTTATGTATTAATTCGCTAGTATTGTTATTATTTATTGTATTATTCATATTTATAATTTCTATTATCTTAAATTATTTATTTATTTTTTAATATAATATTTCTCCTCTAATTATCTAATTTTAGTTTATTTTTAATTTATATTTTTAAATTATTGATAGTCAATTTATCTGATTCATTGTATTCCTATACCACTCCTATATGTTTATACTTTGTATTTTTTAGTTTGTGTGAATTATTTATAATATTCGATTAAACATTATTGTATTTAATAAAATTTGTTAAGGTCTTATGTTTATTTATTGTTCATTAAATTTACCAAATCAATTACTGTCCAAGATTTGTATATTATTTTTTATTTCAATTATTTCATTATAGAACTAGTAGGTTACCTATTACTATTTCTAAATTGAAATTATCCTCTTCTTCCTCTGTGAAATTGTAAATTATTATAGATTTATTATTGCTTTCTAATTTGATTATTTTATTTATAGTATTATTAATTATTTTATTGGTCTATATTTTTAATATTATCTAGCATGCTTATTTGATTTAAATTTATTTGATTATTTGTTTATATTAGATTGTTTGTTATTGTTTGATTTAGATTTGTTATAATATTGTTATTTTTTAATTTAATGTTTGATAAATTTAATATTATTTTATTTTGATTTTCTATTAAAGTATTTAATTTTAGATTACTTCTTTTTGTAATTTGGTATTATCAATTTTATTTGGTGGCATTATGACTATAGTAAATTATAAGTAATACAAAATAGTAATAGTAATAATAATAATACGAATTGTAGGTAGAAGTATATCTGTTATCGATGATAGTAGTCGGTAATATGGTGCAGTAGTTTGGAAACTGATAATGTCGATGTCGATGCCTGCGAATCAATTGCTCTTGTTCTCTTGTATTCAGTAGTCATCTTCCGGATAATACACGTTTGCAGATTAACTTATATTGAAGGTATTCAGGTGACAATACCTAATGCGCAGCTGCCAGAGGAGATCTCCGGGGTATGAAGATCATAACTCGTATGCTAAACGAATTTTAATATAAATTAACTAAGTGTATATACATGAATATTTCTGTGAAGTATGTATATATAAGATATATAATTTGTATTCAATAATTTAATTTTTTTTAATAAAAATTAAATAATTCGACGATCTTTGTAAATATATTATTTATTTTATTGTGTTAATATTAGCATAAAATAAAGGAATATTAGTATAAAATTAAATTAAATTAAATTAAAACAAATTAATATTATGATATATAATATAGTATTGTATATAATTTGAAAATTACTATAATGTATCTTAAACCAGTAATGGATTAATATATATAATAATATTACAATTATTAATAGTATACAAATATATAAGCTACGTTGTACATAATATGAATCTAATTTGGTTGATATGTAAACAAAGTATATTAAAATGCTTAAAAAGTATAAAGTGTATATTTAAAGTATATTAATTTAATAAATGTACTAAAATATACAATTTTATTATAATATGTATTATAATAATAAAAACAATAGTAGGATATACCTATATATATATATATATATATATATATATATATATATATATATATATATATATATATATATATATATATATATATATATATATGTATACTATTTATATATGTATATAGAAATTCATATTATTATTATCATTAATTTGTTTATATATTTCATATTATTTTATACTAGCAATCTAAGTATTCATTAATTACATATAACAATGCACCTCTTACACAGAAACACAAGTAGGGGTACGACGTTCTAAGGCTAAGGCTTATCTATTGTAATGTGATATGTGTATTTATAGCTTTTAAAATAGAAGGTCATTATTATTAATAGACTAATATTAATGTATTCGTATATATATATATATATATATATATATATATATATATATATATATATATATATATATATATATACGTATAGTACTAATGCGAAGACACACGCCTTTACAATATTAAAAAAACATAGATAACACTGATATACACATTAACAATTGTTATTAATTAACATATACCATAGTATGCATATATATATATATATATGAATTTCTACACGTACACCATATTTACAATTTAGATTATTAGATGGTATCCTACTTAAATATGTTTTAAATTGAAGCTTATCACATATATATTTATAGGCCTATATATGTTACAATTAACGATAATATTAATTAACCAAATGCCGATTTATAATATCCAATACAAATAGATATATGTTTAACTTTATACTTATGAATGTAGACATTATATGACATATATGTCTCCTGGATATTCCGTCATCATCTACATACAAACTATTTAGTATGTATACAGTGCTGATTTAGAATATGATGTTCTCTTAACTAAATACTTTAAGTTTAATTATAATTATATATAATATATATTATTTTAAGTATAATATAATAAATCATATTTTTTACATAATTTATATTTGTCTACACTATTACCTATTACATATTATTTAATATATCATATATGATATATAATATATTCATATTATTAAGAATATTTATTCTTATTGGATCACGAATATTATGTGACGTAGACTGTACAGTGTGTCGTACAGTGTGTCGTACAGTCGTAATCCGGGTCAGTTGATAGTAACAACTTGTTAGTAACAAGCATGTATACATGTATTAATAGAGAAGTATCATTTTATAATGTTTAGAATGTTTATAATTGTTCTGCAACTATGTAATCATTATTTTATAAATAATATTCACTCTGTTAGATATTTTAAAAATACCTATAAATATTTTAATATTGAAAAATTGTCGATAATGTATATATTGAATTTATGTTTTAATTACATTATAAATTAATAATTTGTAAATAGTGCTAAATAACAATTCAACATAATAATTATATATTATTAATATAATATATTATTTATTAATAGAATAATAATGTTGTAAAAAAAATGTGTAATACAGTGGATTACATTTTTTATTAATATTTTGTAATCTACTTTTTTTCAAATATAAAATTTCTCAAATTTGTACATTGAAATAATTGATAAATTACTATTTTATATATTATAAATACATTTTTTGAATTGTAATAATAATAAATATTCTAATTTTATACTAGATTAATGTTATGCTATATTTTATTTCTATTTTCGATCATTTTTCATTAATATTTATAGTATTTGTACAAAGTTTTAATTTATTTATTTTTTTAATTTCGTATAATTCTATATTTATTTCTATAACGAATGTTATCGTTACCAAATATGTATACTTTCTATATGTATATAAATAATATATATGTATAAACAATCTGAAACTTTATAAGTAGTAATATAATAACTATAATTATTTATAAAACAAATTATTATAAAAATAATTAAATACTTTTTTAGTTTTGCTTCTTAGTTTTTAGTTTTTAGTTTGATTTTTGATATATATTGTTTTTTGACATTATCATAATTTCCCAAATATATTTTATACTTTCATTAATTTATTAGTATACAATTGGTAATAATAACAGATACTTTACTTTTTTTAAATTACAAAGTATAAAGTTATGAAAAGTTAATTTTTGTCTTAATATAAGACAACATTTTTGTACTAATTGTATTTTCTATAATTTGTGTTAAATTACGAGTATTTGTATTGGATTATAATTGTATATTAGTTATTTTATGTATTTGTATGTTTGGCTAAGTGTTTTTTTAGTTTTTTATATTTATTTATTTATTTTGTTTTAGTTATTTTATTTTATTTATATTTTCTTAAATGTTATTTATGACATGGTGAATGGCATTATGGCGATTTTTTTAAATTATTATACCTATTTGAATAGTAATTATAATAAAATATTACCATTATAAAAAGTTATCTATAGATATCCAATATATTGGAATAAATATTTATATTACAATTAATTATAATTTTATTGTGTATTTGTTATGTCAGAGTAACTGTTATGTTAGTGTGTTGTAGCTATATCCACTCTAGTACTATAGTACCGGAGAAAGTACCGGTATACTTGTAGGGGATAGAAGGGAGTATATGCATACATATTTGTACTTGTCAGTATTCTTATTATTGTCACAAATAGGATCGATGGGATCCCTGCAGGCATAATACCTGACTAACCAATAGCATCGTATTTACAGATAAATCAACTACGTATACTATGTATACACAAACTATCCTCATTAATTACTGTTGGCTACTCTCTATATTAATTTAATAATTTAAAAATACCTAACTTTTTTTATAAATGTAGTAATATAAAAGTTTAAATACCTTATTATTCTTATAGAAAACAAAATAATTAAATATTAAAATATATCAAAAAGAACAAAAGTTGTTCTGTTGCTCTATATATTTGTTTGTCATATTTTGTGTATATATATTTATATATTTTTTTACTAACTTTAAAGCTTAACATTTTATTTTATTTAAATTGTACTTATACTATAGTATCCTACACGTAATTATTCTTTAGTGTTAACGTGTAAACGAGTATAGTCACAACGACTCTATAGAGTAGTCTCTATAGATAGTCGCATCGCACATGTTCGATACAGTTTACGTTTCTCTGTACGCTAGAGCGGCTTGAAAAATATAAAATTTTCAGATAATTTATCGCTTCAGTAAGATAATATTAGAAAACATGTAATATAATTCAATACAAAAAAAATTACCTTAATTCGTACACTATTGAATAGTCAATATGACTTTCAATTTTAACATTGGATTGATAGTAAATCTTATAATGGAGTAGATACAAAATTAATTCAATACATTTTTTAATATACTTCCTATTAATGAATTTTGTGATATGATATATATGTACTAGAATTAAATATTATTAATAGAATAGCAGAAAAAAAAATTTTAAATAATAATTTCTTTATAATTATATCATTTCTAGGATTGAACTTTTTGTGTTTATTATTTATTGAATATTTTTTATTTTTTGTTTTTAATCAAAAATAAAATTAAGATCAAGTTTATTATATTCTTAATAAATGTATAATATATATTTACTATGTGTGATTATAAAAAAAAAATTGTTCAAATATTTTTCTAGGAATAATTTGAATGTTAATGATTTCTATAGAAAAAATAAATATTTTCAAAGAAAGATGAATAAAAAATTTCTAAGAGCTAGTCAATTTTATTTTTTTTACCATAATATAATTTTAATTATCATTGAGATGAATGCAATAAAAAACTTGTTATATTATATTTTTTTCTAATTTAAAAAAAATAAAAATATTTTTAACTATACAAAATTTAAAATCTGAGTTTGTTAGATCCATATTTTGATTTAAATATACTTAAGTCTCTTAAATGCATATTAAATATATAATTAAATTAGAAGACGATATCAATTAATTGGTTGCCAAGGTAAAACTAAAGATAAATAAATGTTACGCATGCGCAGTAAATTTAATTATAAAACAAGTATTTTTCCTATAAAATGTTATTAAACATTAAATTGACAACTCAATTGAGTATAACACAATTTGTAGTTGTTACACCACTATTTATATATATTATATGTTTATAGTTTTTTACTGAAGCAAAATATTTAATGACTTACGAGCCACCCTAGCGTACGCCTTCTGCATTCTCATCATATTATGTATATATGCTAGTGAAAGTGAACATACATATTAACATATTTCACCATAGAATTTTAATAACTAAATAATATTATATAATCCATCAAGAATTAATAAATATATATTTATATATATATATATATATATATATATATTATGTATTGTATTGGCATCAAATATGTAATATGAAATTGTGAAATATGTACAAATACATTACGTTTTGTGATAATATATTACAGCTAAGTGTTAATGTCGACATTCAATAGTATACGTTATACATGTATATGTATAAGTATCCATTACGTGTAATCTCTCTTATTAATATATATATATATATATATATATATATATATATACTTTTTTTATAAATATATATATCACATATATAACATTTAAATGTGTATATATAAATATTTAAATGTTATATGTCATACAGATATGAGCCGAGACAGGGCTAATGCTCATAGATCATATGATAGCATGTCATATAAATAGAATATTTTATACAATTATAATATACAATTTATATAAATATATAACGACATTTCTATATTAATAATATAGTGCTAGCAATTCGCATGTTATTGATACACAAACAATGAGTTTTCAATATTGTAACAAATGATCTTGTAATAAGTGAAACGTGTTATTATATACTTAGTATTATGTAATACTTGTTATGCAACAATACATTCATTATTACTATGATATCTGTAGGTATCGAGATATTAAATTAGTCATATAATATATTCGATAGTAATACCTAGTAGGTAATTAGTATTCTATTAGGCTCTGGCCTATCTGCCGTACATTCATATACTCATGTTTATGATACATGCAATCATATATACACATGTATATGCTGTAGGTATACACATATGTTAGGTACTGTGGTAGTATAATGTTCCTTACTAGGATAGTTACATACATACTTATTGTAATCATTTATATGTTATTTTACTTTTTATTTATTTATCTTGTATTCATTGTTTACACTATATGCAGCCGTTATGATAATAATATATATATATATATATATATATATATATATATATATATATATATGTCAATAACTATATAGTATATTAAAGTAATATTAATTACAATCCATAGATAAGTAAATATATGTAGAGTATTATTATTATTTTATCATATTAGTTTTTCATTATTCCAAAATATATAATTATAATATAAACCTATGTGATTGCCTATGTAATTTCCTATATATGTAATATATGTAATATTATTGCATATGTTAAGTTATATCGTATTGGGGTTCAGTACATAGTAAGCAGTAACATACCATTACATGAATAAATATGTTAGGTTAATAGGGGTTTTTATGTGATTAATATATGTGTAATATTTTATGATTGTACATGTATTTATTTATTTCAAGTAATATTATATATATATATATATATATTATCATATATAATTATATATATACGTGTATATATTTGTATATATACGTGTATATATTTGTATGATTTATAAATGTATCAACATTTCAAATATTAATATCATATTTTAGTGTATATATATATATATATACAATTATAATACAACTATAATTATAATATTAACGTATTATAATTGTTATAATAGTTATAATCATTAAACTCACATAGGAAAACATACAAATACAAACAAATACTTATATAATGTATTTAATATATTTACAGAATATAATTATTATTGGTTGTCAACCAACCCCATGCCACTTTATGCAAACTATTCCCCTATCTATCCCGGATTTATTCCACAATTGAATTATTAAAGGCAGATATTACTTCATAAGCATGCATAAGCTATTTATTCAACTTAATATATGTTTCATAGTATATGTTAATGTCGCTCTAAATTACATATATATATATATATATATATATAAACTACTACTACTACTACTACTACTACTACTACTACTACTACTACTACTACTACTACTACTACTACTACCACTACTACTACTACTACTACTACTACTACTACTACTGCTACTGCTACTGCTACTACTACTACTACTACTACTAATACTACTACTACTACTACTACTACTACTACTACTACTACTACTACTACTACTACTACTACTACTACTACTACTACTACTACTACTACTACTACTACTACTACTACTACTACTACTACTACTACTACTACTACTACTACTACTACTACTACTACTACTACTACTACTACTACTACTACTACTACTACTACTACTACTACTACTACTACTACTACTACTACTACTATAGTAGTATACTACTACTACTACTACTACTATTACTACTACTACTACTACTACTACTACTACTACTACTACTACTACTACTACTACTACTACTACTACTACTACTACTACTACTACTACTACTACTACTACTACTACTACTACTACTACTACTACTACTACTACTACTACTACTACTACTACTACTACTACTACTACTACTACTACTACTACTACTACTACTACTACTACTACTACTACTACTACTACTACTACTACTACTACTACTACTACTACTACTACTACTACTACTACTACTACTACTACTACTACTACTACTACTACTACTACTACTACTACTACTACTACTACTACTACTACTACTACTACTACTACTACTACTACTACTACTACTACTATTACTACTATTACTACTAGTACTACTACTACTGCTTCTACTAAAAATTATACACAAACTATTCTATATAAATTACTACTACTAATATAACTCCTACTACTATTACTTCTATTAATTATATAAATAATATACCTAATAATTATAGAGTGATGTTCTATATATGATATAATATTTATATAAATGTTTAAAACAATAATTTATATTTTATTGTTTACCTTATTCATAAATAATTAAATACAATGTTATACATTTATTATTGAAAGTAAAACGAAATATTATCGTAATATAAATAGATAATAAAATTTGAACAAATTCGTTTTAATATATATTGATTAATAGAAACGTATACATATATAAAAAAACATATTATAAATATGAATATAATAATTAATATATAGTAATAAATATTGATATTATAAAATAAATTTAAAAAAAATTTATTATAATTATCAATAATATATATATATATATATATATATATATATATATATATTAGATAATAAATAATATATTATGGTTATTATAAAGTAATAATAATCATAAATTCGTAATTTACATACATATTTATATATTAATGTGTACATTTAAATAACATTTTTTAATTTAAAATAATTTGATTACATTCATACATATTTTTCCCCGAGAAATTCTAATATAAAAACAAAAATACGAGTAATCCAAATAAAAATTACGGAATATAATTATTATATATTTGTATATATAAATAAATATATTATTAAATATAAGTGAATGTAGAATGTATATTGTACATGTTTACTATAGTTAATATATATATATATATATATATATATATATATATATATATATATATATATATATATATATATATATATATATATATATGTATACAATTTGATTATATAATTAATAATATATTAATTATTTGATCTGATATGATATGGTTATCTACTTTGACTGCTGAAATTGTGTGATTTATTAGCTGAGCTAATACTCCATATGTTATCGTTAGATTGACGTTTACCGGAAGAGAATATGTTGTAGAGTTGTCTCTTTAGTTCTTCTTTGTAGTCCATGTATTGAAAACTATACACGAGCGGGTTAACTATAGCATTGATTTGAAGAAATACAATGCCTACTAGGAATATATTCTTAGAGTGCATATTGTGTCCTGAGAACCTGGACACTATGGTCAAGCAAGCCCGTAGCGCATGACACACCAAGTAAAGAATCACGCAATACGCTAACATCTTGATGACGTTCAGTTTGATCTTGTTACGTAATCTGCGACTAGAGATGCGCATGTACATCACGGTGTACGATATCAGCATGACTAGTAACGGTAGTACACTGAATACACATGTGAACAGTACCGAGTATATCTGAGAGTGTAGTTTAGAAGGGAAATCATCCCAATAGTAACACTTGGCCGATATGTTATGCACACCATTAACGGGAAAAGAGAAAGCTATTCCTACTAGGGTACCACTTATCCAGATGCATACCGACAGTATTATATTACGATACTTCGTGCTGTATACTCTATGTATTATAGGCCAAACGATACTGGCCATTCTTTCTAGTGATAACGCTACCAGATTAAATGACGAACAGAATGTTGTTATGGCGATATTAAGTTGACTATGTATAACGTGACATAACGCAAAATCCATCGGACTGCGCATGTCATACCATGTTATCGTGTACTTAAATAGCAGGTACAATATCATCTGTAGAGTGATGGCGAGATCGATTATACTCTGGTTCATCAATAGTATGTAGGTTTTAGATTTTCTTATCTTCACGCTAGATGTTAATATGTACATGGCTGTGCTGTTAGCCATTACCCCAAATATAGAGATAATCAATAATATAACATCCATAATTATCGGTATTGTATTTGTATCTACTCTATTAGTTACTGCTATAGATCTATTATCCATTGTTTAATACGATAGTTATGTAAAACATATTTATATACATATTATATTTCGAAAATCCCGCAATTTTGCGTGCGGCAAACATATAAATGTTATAGATACAAATAACTGTATTAATCATTACCTATATATGTGTACAAAAAGTATAATATATTATAATTAAATATTATATAGAAAGTATGAATAATATAAATATAATATATAGATATATATATATATATATATATATATATATATATATATATATATATATATATATACAATAAGTATAAATAGAAGAGTAATTATAATATAAAAGAAATAAAACTCAATATAATGTTTAATATAACTAATAAGTATACATCCTTAATGCATATACGGTATTATCATAATATATTAAAAGTATATAAGTATACTTTTATAAATAAAACTAATATTTATATTTGATATAATGGTTTAATACAAACAATCAATAAAGAAAAAAATATTGCAATTATTTAACTTAGTGTATAATGTTTTAAAATAAATTACGAAATTGATAATTAATAAATAAGATATATTAGTGTTGATCATAAACGATTTAAGAAGATTATAAAATAATGAAGAAACAAAACTTGTGGAATATTTGTATATATCTTTAGATTATAAACACTATATATATAGTATTATATATATATATATATATATATATATATATATATATATATATATATATATATATATATATTATAAACAGTATATTGACTGCCGGACGATGAATGTATGTATAGAACAATGTACGTATAATTATAACTAATTAAAATAACTAAAGTAAACATCTGTGAAATAGTAAGCTATTTTAAGTTGATTAAATGCTAGGATTAAATGCTAGGATTAAATGCTAGGATGGCACCTGCAGGATCATTATCCTACAGTATACAGGCGTGGTAAGACGAGGTCAGCTTTTGATCATTATTTTAGTAATCGTAAACCATGGAATAATTCGTATTTATAGTACTCATATTTTAGTAGATTTATATATATACTAGTAACCTGAAAATGAACTCATCAAATATGATCATAATATTATGCATATAATAGATTCGATTATAATATTAATATTAATATATACTACCTTATATTATCTTGCAAACTCGATTTTTCTCAGCTATGTTGATATAATTAATAGTTATGACTAGGGGAAGGTTTCCTTCTTTCTTCCCCTTCCCATTTCTTTACAATACATTTCCTTCCTACAGGAGGAAACACTAGAATAAATAATATAAAATAAATATAGAAACGTTGAGCTTTATATTTTCTTAAATTATATATTGAATATAATAACAATATAATTAATACATCATTATAAGGTCAATAATTTATTATGATAACAATCCATAATTTAATATCATCAGCAACAATAGTTAACTCTAGTAAAATTAGTAATACTATTTTACAGTGGAAGAATATCAATTTACGAACCATGGTTAATATTTTTAGAACATGTATTGTTTTATATCGAATTGTATACATATATATATATACATGTATATATATATATATATATATATATATTTATATTTATTTATTTAAATCAGACATGAAATACAGAGGTCCATAGAATATAAACGAAAATTAAAAAGAATAAACTAAAAAAAAAACAATTAATCTAAGAAACGAAATTTAAAATACTATACAAACAATGAGTTATACCACATGGTAAACAGTGGCGATGAGAACACAATATTATATTCATATAATTGAACAATTAGTGAATTACACGATAATTGTATTCGTTTATATAGAGAATAATATGAATTGCGTAATTTAACAGTTAAATTATTAACATAATCGTTAAAAAACATTAAAGAGGATCTATTGCTACGTCTGTAGTTCATAACAATACGATAAGCATTATTATAAGCTATATTAAGTTTAGCCATGCAATATCTATTTGGTATCCATATGCTACTAAGGTATATATTAGAAACAAATGTTTTAAATAGAATAATTGTTGTATCCTTAGAGTAATGATTAACATTATATGATATTGCATAGCTTTGTTTATATAACTGTTTAATATTACTATATATATATATATCAATATCATCAGATAAGTCCTCTGAAATCCAATGTCCAAGATATCTATATGATTTGACAACTTTTAGAAGTTTATTATCTATATATAATTTCACAGGTTTATGATATGATTTATCAAAATAAATTTATTAATATATATATATATATATATATATATATATTAACTATAGTAAACATGTACAATATACATTCTACATTCAATTATATTTAATAATATATTTATTTATATATACAAATATATAATAATTATATATATTCAGTAATTTTTATTTGGATTACTCGTATTTTTGTTTTTATATTATAATTTCTCGGGGAAAAATATGTATGAATGTAATCAAATTATTTTCAATTAAAAAATGTTATTTAAATGTACACATTAATATATAAATATGTATGTAAATTACGAATTTATGATTATTATTACTTTATAATAACCATAATATATTATTTATTATCTAATATATATATATATATATATATATATATATATATATATTCTATACATATAAAAGAAAGTCTATTTAAATATTTATTTATTTATTTATTTATTTATTTATATATAGGCGTTCTATGTTTAAGAAAACGGCTCGAAGGATTTACAAAATTTAAATTACTACTAATTCTCCAGGACAATAGTATTGTGGTTGTTCGGATGAATTTTTTTATTTCCACCTCTACACCGATCATAATTACGTAAAACTGTCCTTTTAGAGCTATTTTCCCTATATAGGGAAATCTTTTGATTTTAGAAGAAAATGTTTCACACATAACATGTATGCGAATGTGAGGTGTTTCGTAAAAATGTAGTTATATTCACTTTACTATAATTAATGCATTCGTAAATGGCAATAAACGGTGATAACGTTTACGTTTTCGATATATTTAACGAAGACATTTTAAATTTTTCAATAAACACTTAAATTTAAATGCTTTGTTATAAATAAATAAATTGTTTTCTATAATTAAATCTTTGTTTACATCTACGACGTAGATTCTACGTTGATAACGATTAGTTACATTTATACCCGGGCAACGCCGGGACGTAACCCGGAAAAGTTTCAAACAAATAAAATTGAATTGAATGATGAACAAAGAATAGTTTAAAACAAAATCTTACAAAGTGTAAATAACGAAGATGGAAAATTGTTTTTCCTAGATGCCCCCGCAGGAACTGGAAAAACTTTGTTGATTAATGTATTGAAAGCTAAAATGAAGATGGCAAATAAAGAACATATTGCCGTAACATCATCAGGAATAGCAGCAACTCTATTATTGAACTGTGGAACAGTCCATTCCATTTTTAAGATTCCAATACAGTTAAACGAAGATTCCATTTGCAGCATAAAGAATAAATCAAAATTAGGGAAACTATTTAGAATCTGTAAATTTATTGTTTGGGATGAATGCACAATGACTCACAAGCACGCATTAGAATCCGTCGATAGAATGGTAAGATACATAGTAAACAAAGATAAGCCGACAGGAGGATAGACATTAATACTTAGCGGAGATTTCAGACAAATCCTTCCAGTAGTTAAAAGAGGTACAAAGACAGACCACATAAATTCGTGTTTGAAAACTTCAATAATGTGGAAAAATATAAGATTAACTAAAAACACGAGAGTATTCTTATCAAACAATCAAGATACAGTCATATTCGAAAATCATCTCTTAGATATATGTAATGGAATGACGCAGAAAAATAATGGTATGGATATTATCCCGTGCGGAAATTTAATGGAAAATTAAAATGAACTCATCACGAAAATTTATGAAAATGTAGAAGACAATTATTTGGATGAAAATTGGCTTTGCGAAAGATGTATATTAACACCTAAAATGATAATGTATATATAATAAATCAAAATTTACTACATAAATTTCCAGGAGAGATGGAAGTATATAGGTCCATAGACAGAGTACAAAAGAAAAGAAGTTGTAAATTATTTTGTTATCTAAAATCTTCGGCGTCGCTTTTATGAAATATTTTTTTTACATTTTTTCGATATATTTGGAATTTTTTTTGAAATTTTTTTTTGAAATATTTGTAAACATTTTTTTGAAATTTAAAAAAAATATATTTTGTAATATTATTTATATTTTTTGTATTTTTAAAAAATAGTATTTGAAATATTTTTTTATATTTTTCTACTAATCGTTGAAATATTAATATTTTAAGGGTTTGGATTTGATCTGGGTTTGGTCTGTGTTTGGGTTTGGGTTTGATCTGGGTTTGGTCTGGGTTTGGGTTTGATCTGGGTTTGGTCTGGGTTTGGGTTTTGTTTGGCTTTCAGTATTACGATACTTTCTGTATTAGGATACCTTCTGTATTAGATTATATTTTGGGTTTGGGTTTGGGTTTGGATTTGATCTGGGTTTGGTCTGGGTTTGGGTTTTGTTTGGCTTTCCGTATTACGATACTCTCTGTATTAGGATACCTTCTTTATTAGGATATTCCTGTATTAGGATACCTTCTGTATTAGGTTGTATTTTTGGTTTGGGTTTTGTTTGGGTTTGGGTTTGGGTTTGATCTGGGTTTGGGTTTTGTTTGGGTTTCCGTATTACGATAATCTCTGTATTAGGATACCTTCTGTATTAGGTTGTATTTTGGGTTTGGGTTTTGTTTAGTTTGGTCTGGGTTTGGGTTTAGGTTTTATCTGGGTTTGGTCTGGGTTTAGGTTTTGTTTGGGTTTGGGTTTGGGTTTGGTTTGGTCTGGGTTTGGGTTTGGGTTTGATCTGGGTTTGGGTTTTGTTTGGCTTTCCGTATTACGATACTCTCTGTATTAGGATACCTTCTTTATTAGGATATTCCTGTATTAGGATACCTTCTGTATTATGTTGTATTTTGGGTTTGGGTTTTGTTTGGGTTTGGGTTTGGGTTTGGGTTTTGTTTGGTTTGGTCTGGGTTTGGTCTGGGTTTGGGTTTTGTTTGGGTTTGGGTTTTGTTTTGGTTTGGGTTTGGGTTTGGGTTTGGGTTTGGTTTGGTCTGGGTTCGGGTTTGGGTTTGATCTGGGTTTGGGTTTTGTTTGGCTTTCCGTATTACGATACTCTCTGTATTAGGATACCTTCTTTATTAGGATATTCCTGTATTAGGATACCTTCTGTATTAGGTTGTATTTTGGGTTTGGTTTTTGTTTGGGTTTGGGTTTGGGTTTGATCTGGGTTTGGGTTTCCGTATTACGATACTCTCTGTATTAGGATACCTTCTGTATTAGGTTGTATTTTGGGTTTAGGTTTTGTTTGGGTTTGGGTTTGGATATGATCTGGGTTTGGTCTGGGTTTGGGTTTGGGATTGATCTGAGTTTGGGTTTTGTTTGGGTTTGGGTTTTGTTTGGGTTTGGGTTTTGTTTGGGTTTGGTTTGGTCTGGGTTTGGGTTTGGGTTTGATCTGGGTTTGATCTGGGTTTGGTCTGGGTATGGGTTTTGTTTGGCTTTCCGTATTACGATACTCTCTGTATTAGGATACCTTCTTTATTAGGATATTCCTGTATTAGGATACCTTCTGTATTAGGTTGTATTTTGAGTTTGGGTTTTGTTTGGGTTTGGGTTTTGTTTGGGTTTGGGTTTGGTTTGGTCTGGTTTTGGGTTTGGCTTTGTTTTGGTCTGGGTTTGGGTTTGGGTTTGATCTGGGTTTGATCTGGGTTTGATCTGGGTTTGGTCTGGGTTTGGGTTTTGTTTGGCTTTCCGTATTACGATACTCTCTGTATTAGGATACCTTCTTTATTAGGATATTCCTGTATTAGGATACCTTCTGTATTAGGTTGTATTTTGGGTTTGGGTTTGGGTTTGATCTGGGTTTTGGTTTTGTTTGGGTTTCCGTATTACGATACTCTCTGTATTAGGATACCTTCTGAATTAGGTTGTATTTTGGGTTTGGGTTTTGTTTGGCTTTCCGTAATACGATACTCTCTGTATTAGGATACTTTCTTTATTAGGATATTCCTGTATTAGGATACCTTCTGTATTAAGTTGTATTTTGGGTTTGGGTTTGGGTTTGATCTGGGTTTGGGTTTGGGTTTGATCTGGGTTTGGGTTTTGTTTGGGTTTCCGTATTACGATATTCTCTGTATTAGGTATCGTAAAAGGTATCCTAATACAGAGTATCGTAATACGGACACCCAAACAAAACCCAAACCCAAACCCAAACCAAAACCCAAACTCAAAACAAAACCAAACACAAACATAAACAAAACCAAACCGAAACCAAAACAAAACCCAAACCCAAACAAAACCCAAACCCAAACAAAACCCAAACCCAAAATACTATCTAATAAGGAAGGTATTATAGTACAGGAATATCCTAATACAGAAGGTATTCTAATACAGTAAGATTCGTAATACGGAAACCCAAACAAAACCCAAACCCAGATCAAACCCAAACCCAAACCCAAACTCAAAATAAAACCAAACCAAAACACAAACAAAACCAAACCGAAACCAAAACAAAACCCAAACCCAAAATATAACCTAATACAGAAGGTATCCTAATACAGAGAGTATCGTAATACGGAAACCCAAACAAAACCCAAACCCAAAATACAATATAATAAGGAAGGTATCCTAGTACAGGAATATCCTAATACAGAAGGTATCCTAATACAGAGAGTATCGTAATACGGAAACCAAAACAAAACCAAAACCCAGATCAAATCCAAACCCAAACCAAAACCCAAACCAAAACCCAAAACAAACCCAAACCCAAACAAAACCCAAACCCAAACAAAACCCAAACCCAAAATACAACCTAATACAGAAGGTATCCTAATACAGAGAGTATCGTAATACGGAAACCCAAACAAAACCCAAACCCAAACCTAAAATACAATCTAATAAAGAATGTATCCTAGTACAGGAATATCCTAATATAGAATGTATCCTAATACAGAGAGCATCGTAATACAGAGAATATCGTAATACGGAAACCCAAACACAAACCCAAACCCAAACCCAAATCAAACCCAAACCCAAAATACAACCTAATAATGAAGGTGTCCTAGTACAGGAATATCCTAATACAGAAGGTAACCTAATACAGAGAGTATCGTAATACGGAAACCCAAACAAAAACCAAACCCTGATCAAACCCAAACCCAAACCCAAACTCAAAACAAAATCAAACCCAAACCCAAACAAAATCAAAACCCAGATCAAACCCAAACCCAAAATAAAACATAATACAGAAAGTATCCTAATACAGAGTATCGTAATACGGAAACCCAAACAAAACCCAAACCCAGATCAAACCCAAACTCAAAACAAAACCAAACACAAACATAAACAAAACCAAACCGAAACCAAAACAAAACCCAAACCCAAAATACTATCTAATAAGGAAGGTATCATAGTACAGGAATATCCTAATACAGAAGGTATCCTAATACAGAGAGTATCGTAATACGAAAATCCAAACAAAACCCAAACCCAGATCAAACCCAAACACAAAATAAAACCAAACCCAAACCCAAAATACAACCTAATACAGAAGGTATCCTAATACAGAGAGTATCGTAATACGGAAACCCAAATAAAAAACCCAAACCCAAAATACAATATAATAAGGAAGGTATCCTAGTACAGGAATATCCTAATACAGAAAGTATCCTAATACAAAGAGTATCGTAATACGGAAACCAAAACAAAACCAAAACCCAGATCAAATCCAAACCCAAACCAAAACCCAAAACAAAACCAAACCCAAACAAAACCCAAACCCAAACAAAACCCAAACCCAAAATACAACCTAATTCAGAAGGTATCCTAATACAGAGTGTATCGTAATACGGAAACCCAAACAAAACCCAAACCCAAACCTAAAATACAATCTAATAAAGAATGTATCCTAGTACAGGAATATCCTAATATATAATGTATCCTAATACAGAGAGTATCGTAATACAGAGAATATCGTAATACGGAAACCCAAACACAAACCCAAACCCAAACCCAAACCAAACCCAAAATACAACATAATAATGAAGGTGTCCTAGTACAGGAATATCCTAATACAGAAGGTAACCTAATACAGAGAGTATCGTAATACGGAAACCCAAATAAAACCAAAACCCAGATCAAACCCAAACCCAAACCCAAAACAAAACCAAATCCAAAATACAACCTAATACAGAATGTATCCTAATACAGAGAGTATCGTAATACGGAAACCCAAACAAAAACCAAACCCTGATCAAACCCAAACCCAAACTCAAAACAAAATCAAACCCAAACCCAAACAAAATCAAAACCCAGATCAAACCCAAACCCAAAATAAAACCTAATACAGAAAGTATCCTAATACAGAGTATCGTAATACGGAAACCCAAACAAAACCCAAACCTAGATCAAACCCAAACTAAAAAAAAAACCAAACACAAACATAAACAAAACCAAACCGAAACCAAAACAAAACCCAAACCCAAAATACTATCTAATAAGGAAGGTATCATAGTACAGGAATATCCTAATACAGAAGGTATCCTAATACAGAGAGTATCGTAATATGGAAATCCAAATAAAACCCAAACCCAGATCAAACCCAAACCCAAACCCAAAATAAAACCAAACCCAAACCAAAAATACAACCTAATACAGAAGGTATCCTAATACAGAGAGTATCGTAATACGGAAACCCAAACAAAACCCAAACCCAAAATACAATCCATTAAGAAAGGTATCCTAGTACAGGAATATCCTAATACAGAAGGTATCCTAATACAGAGAGTATCGTAATACGAAAATCCAAACAAAACCTAAACCCAGATCAAACCCAAACCCAAACCCAAACCCAAAACAAAACCAAACCCAAACCCAAACAAAACACAAACAAAACCCAAACCCAAAATACAACCTAATACAGAAGGTATCCTAATACAGAGATTATCGTAATACGGAAAACCAAACAAAACCCAAACCCAAACCCAAAATACAACCTAATAATGAAAGTATCCTAGTACACAAATATCCTAATACAGAAGGTATCCTAATACAGAGAGTATCGTAATACAGAGAATATCGTAATACGGAAACCCAAACACAAACACAAACCCAAACCCAAACCTAAAATACAACCTAATAAGGAAGGTATCCTAGTACAGGAATATCCTAATACAGAAGGTATCCTAATACAGATAATATCGTAATACGGAAACCCAAACCCAAACCCAAACCCAAAATAAAACCAAAGCCAAACTCAAAATACAACCTAATAATGAAGGTATCATAGTACAGGAATATCCTAATACAGAAGATATCCTAATACAGAAAGTATCGTAATACGGAAACCCAAACAAAACCCAAACCCAGATCAAACCCAAACCCAAACAAAACCAAACCGAAACCCAAAATACAACCTAATACAGAAGGTATCCTAATAAAGAGAGTATCGTAATACGGAAACCCAAACAAAACCCAAACCCAACCCCAAACTAAAACCAAACAAAACCCAAACCCAAACCCAAAACAAAACCAAACCTAAACAAAACCCAAACCCAAAATACAACATAATACAGAAGGTATCCTAATACAGAGAGTATCGTTATACAGAAACCCAAACAAACCCCAAACCCAAACCCAAACCCAAAATACAGCCTAATAATGAAGGTATCCTAGTACAGGAATATCCTAATACAGAAGGTATCCTAATACAGAGAGTATCGTAATACGGAAACCCAAACAAAACCCAAACCCAAAATACAATCCAATAAGGAAGGTGTCCTACAAAACTATATTGTTTAAAGGTATGGAATTCAGTTATCAAGTCGTCTGAATCCCAGTTGAATCGTTTCGCTATCGTATGATCCATGTCCAGCGTATACGTCAATGTGCGTACTATAGTGTATTGTACAGATTCGAAAGTAGGTATCGTATGATAAGTATCGTCTTCAGTAGCGTATATTGATTATCGTGTGTATGCGGTAGCGTATGTCGAGTAGCGTATGATAGGGCACACACTAATAATATCTAGGAATAACCTATAGGTATAGGAATAACCTATAGGAAACTAACCGTGTCGAGCATTCTTGTCGAGCATAGTTCCGTGTTCGATTTCCCTGCTGCCATCATGTTATAATATGATGCCTCTATGTATTAGAATGTAGTACCTGTGGTATGTAGTTATGGTATTATCCTAACGTTGTAAAAATCCAGTATAGTATAGATAAAGAATACACAGTATACACGGCAACATTTGTTTATTAATATAGATATAGATATAGATTTCGTTATAGAATAGTGAAGCATGTATGTTCACGTGTGTGCGTTAAGAGTTAAGAGTGATTTTATTTTACATATCATACTGCTTCATATTAAATTCTATAGATATGATGCTCATGATACTAATACATTTTATTAAACCATATACATTTTGGTTCATTATTGGTGATGCGACGGAGGTTTAAAAAAAAATTATTACAACAACAAAATCTCGAAATGTCGTTATTCCTATGTAATTGTATTGTATATGTTTATAATCAAATGTCCTTAAGGACATTTATTTGAATTCTGTACATTTTATTTGTATTTTATTGTAATGGGTATATAATAATGAGTACTTTTTTTAAATACTATATTCTTCTAATAGATAACATTAATATATAGTCAATATTATCTATAGTATCCCTAATTACAATATTAGTTATTAGATAATTAATTTAAACAATAAAATAAATGTTATATATAGACAAATTTTCTAAAAATATAGGCCATGGCCAAAGTGCACTTTGCCTATTTATTAAAATTATAAAGAGCTATTTTTTAAAATTGATAATACTTGTACGTTAAAATATAACATCTTAAGATGAGGTAGAAACAAAAAAAAATATTTATCTTAAAATTTGTAAAGGTACATTATATCCACAAAAAAAATGGTAATTTTTTTATGATTTTTAACAAAATTAAAGAAATACCAGGGTAGTTATTATTTTTTTATAGTTATTATAATATATAGTGATTAATTAATTGTTTTTTTATTATATATAATATAGATTTATCAAATATAACAATTCTGTACAAAATTATGAGAGGTCAACAAAAATTCTGGAAAATCCTATAATTTGAAAAAAAAATCCTAGAAATTAAATTATTTTTTTTATAGATTTTATATCATTCATAGGAACTATACACATTACACATATTCTGAAAATGTTATGATTATATCTTAATTATAAATGTGAAAAATATAAATATTTGTTTTTTTTTTGGAATTTTCCTATCTTTTTTGTAAAGTGAACATGCCCTCGCACAGCAAATATTGACTTAAATCAAAATAAATTTGTTTGGTTATTCTCAATACTAAATTGTTGATGAATCATGTGAAACAGCCGAATCCATCACCAACATCATGTCTAAAATCACTCTTAGTGTGCGTGCACGAGGATACGAAATGATAATTAGTGCAATATAAATCACCAGTCACGTTGGCTTGGGATGCACGCGCGGGGCGGTGGGTGTATATGGTACGTGTGGGCGTGGCTATACGCCATACATTTGTACTTCATATAAACGTATCTATAAATAGATGATATCAATAGTATTGGTTCAATACATGTGTACAGTATATATACATAGGTGATATCATTACAGTTTAGAACTTAAGTTAAATAATTACCATTGACTTACATTTTGAACTTAATTTTTTGATATAAGTTGAATGCTGGGTTATTCTATATAGGAATAGAAAATACTTTATATGTCCCTTATTTGTCTATACCAGGATTAAAAAATCCTTTATTTTATCCTTAGCAGGAATCAGAAAGTTCGTTATTTTGTCCTTATTTATCCTTACATTACTTTACTTACTTACTTTCGTCGAGCTCTCGCTCGACTCAATTTTGACAGTTTCTTCCATTTACCACGATCCATCATCACAGAACGAATCTCATCGATACTCTCAAGGTCAGTTTGAAGTTTTAGAGCATCTACAAATGTAAGCTGCTGACGTCCTCTTCTTCTCTTTCCTCGTGTGGTCGTCCATAGAACTAGATTATGGGCCATATCTTCTTTGTGACGTACACAGTGTCCAGCAAGATTCAGCATTCTTTCAGAGATTATATCTGTTACTTTAGGTAAACCATTATACAGTTTTTCGTTGTTCGTTTTACTTTTCCATGAGATATTTTGTGCCATGCGTAGTAAGCGAGTATAGCATCCATCTATCCGTTTTCTCAGCTTACTGTCTACGGTCAAGCATTGACTTCCATATAGCAGAACGGTTTCAACAGTAGCTTTAAAGGCCCGGATCTTTAACTGATTACTCATGTTAGATGTCCATAGTCGATTCATTCTGTGCTTAACCGTCCAAGCAAGAGCCTTTCTGATTTCAAAGTCATTTTCAGAACTTGAAATCCATGCTCCCAGATATTTGTAATTGGACACTTATTTTATTGTTTTACCACTTATTTTTTTAATAAATGGGGATTGTTGAAGGTTATATCCGATAACTTCTGTTTTTCTAGTGTTTAGCGTTAGACCTATTATTCCAGCTTCTAATTCAACTCTCTGTAACAGTTATTGAGCTTGGTGTAGTTCTTGATATATCAGTGCTATATCGTCAGCATAACTTAGATCGGTTATAACAACTGCTGGTTCTCTACTACATCTTCTCTCTGTTAACTTGAAACCGAGATTGTAATCATTTTCACCAAATACTTGACGTATTATGTAGTCTAGAGTTATGATAAATAAGAAGGGTGCTAGAGTGTCTCCCTGTAGCACACCCTTTGAAATTTTGAAGAATTCTGTTTCGCCATCAGGTGTTATAATTCTCGCTTCAGTGTTTTCATAGAATAGTGCTATTGCATTGGTTATGATAGATGGTATACCATATGCTGCTAACATTTTTAGCATTTTCCCGCGATCAATAGGCGATCAATTTTCCTACTATCAAATGCTTTTTTGAAATCAACAAAAATAATAACTGATTTTAGGTCATGGCTCTTATTCCTTCAATTAACCTTATCAGTGTAATGATGTGTGCCATTGTAGATCTACCGGATCTGAACCCATTTTGGTTTGGTCTTAATAGAGGGTCAATATACGATTGAATGCGATTTAATAACATATTGTTAATTATTTTTGCGATGACTGCTGATAATGCAATTCCTCTATAGTTACCAACTTCTTCTAGGTTGCCAGATTTTGGAATAGGAACTATATCACATTTATACCATTGAGCTGGTTTTTTACTTTGTATTAGCATTTGATTTGCAAATTCGAGGATTATATCATCAAGGTTAGTATATTTAAAAACTTCTGGGGGTATGCCACCAGGACCAGTTGCTTTTACCATCGATAAGATTATTCTTTACTTTAGTGTATTCGCTATTCGTAAAATAACCAACGGATATATCAAGAGTTTCAGGATAGATAACTTTGATTTCAGTATTATTAATTTCATGTTTATCACCTAGGAGTTTCTTAAAGTATTCATACCATATTGTTAATCGGTCTTCCTTATTTCTTGCTTTGGTAATACATCTTATCGAGAGTTTCCGACCAGTAATCTTATTAATTAATTTCCAACTGGCTGCGTGTTTGGATAGCTTATTTGCCTGCTCAATACCTTGAATATCTCTATCGAGTTCTTCAGATTCAATATTATCATATTCAGATTGGAGTTTCTGTTTTGCATGTCTAAGGGTATCTTGGTTACTATCTGTTGGCGTTTTTGAGTAAATACTAAAAGCTACGTTAACCTTATATCTGGCATCAATGATTCTTGTGTCTTCAGATATGATCTTTATTTTCAGCTTTTCTTTCTTTGGAATTAGTAGGTTTGATGATTCATCATTAGCTTTAACAAAGTTTTCGTAGTGAGATGTTGCGCTCCCGTCACAGTCTTTGTTTTTGTTTAAAATTTCAAATCTGTTTCGAGTCATAATGGAATATTCTTTACTTGTATTTTTATTTTTAAGAACAGACCAGTCATATGTCCTTCTTTTTGTTCGCTTTTTATTTGATCTTAAACTTAGTTTTATCATGGCAGTAATTATCCGGTGGTCAGATCCAATACTACTGAAGGAATTGTATGCTTCGCAGTTTTTCACACTGTTCATCCATTTTTTCCGTATCATTATATAATCGACTTGGGTTTTTATACCTCCAGTATCTGAGAGGAAGATCCACAACTTACCTTTTCTTTTTTGAAAGTGGATATTTGTTGTTATCATATCTGCTTCCTCTGCATAGTCGATAGCGAGTTTTCCATTGGTATTTGTAGATTGGTGAAATGTGAATTTATTGTCAGTATCATAGCTACCAATGTGGGCATTAAAATCTCCAACTGTTAGTAGTACGTTGTATTTTGGTATAGTTGCAGTAGCTTGTGTAAGTTGGTAGTAGTGCTCTGCAGCATCGTTTCTATATTCGCATGGAGAATGGTGTATTATTATTGTTGTCATTGGATTTCCATTAAAATTGACTATCAATATACGTTCATTCCATTTTTTAATTTCGGTTATGACATTTTCTGAAGATCTGTCTACCATAATTCCTATGCCTCCAACGGAAGCACTATTTGAGTTACTCCATGCTGAGCTAGTAATCAGAGTTAAATTACCAATATTTTCATATATAATTTTATCTGTATGATTGATCTTGTGATCGACTATGCCTAGTATGTTAATGTTGTTCATTTTCATGTTATTTGCGAGTTCTTCTTTTTTTGATTATAAACGGATTGTTCTAACGTTCATAATGGATATATTTAATATTTTTCTGCATTTTAATAGTTTGTTTTTAGCCCTCATGTATTTGTTGTCAAGTATATCCCTTTCTTTCGGGTTTGGAGATATACCGTCATTTTCGATTTTATTTTGATCCACATCTACAGTCGGAAGCTGGGTGGTGTTGTAAGCAGGGGCTTTAACCCTGGAGCTGTTTGTTGTACTTGTCATAATTGGGTTGTCTTTGCTGATATACCAACATTGGTCGCAACTCCTAATGTCGGTTACTTCCATTTAGTCTGACATCTCATCCCTAATCTTTATAACATATGCTTGAAGCTACTAGAGATTGTTAATCCCTGTTACCATAGTTCAAGGAAGCATTGATGCGCGCAAGCCTTTCTACCATGGCAAGGTGGAAGCGTTAGAAAGGTAATCCTTACATAGTAACTAATAAATCCCTGTAAATGTCCTGAACACATGTAAAATAGATAGACAGATCGTTACACTTTAGGACCTCTGCAGGAGTCCTTAGCAGGGTATCCTGCAGGACACCTGTGCAGTAATAATTGTTTGTCGGGTAGTCTCATAAATAGTCTGAATTATAAGGTTTCTGAGATAGCGTGAGTATACTATATATATAAACATATATAATATATATAACAGAATATATACGGTTATTTTATTAACATGTAGATACATATATTATATAAATTATACATAATATATTATATTAATATTTTTAATATATATCACTATTTAAAATCAATAAGTATAAAGATAATTCTCAATTTAAATATTTTTATATAGAATATAAAATATTTCATAAAATCCTTGTGTATTTTTTAAATTAATCAAACACTAATAATATAAAGTAGTTATAGAAATATTATAATAATTATTACACATGTAATGAATATTACTGTGAATAGGTGGATCATTATGTCAATATGAAGAAACTATTAAGCCTTATTTATTGATTTGGTTATTACTATATACATATATATTACTTTTCTCTTATACAATAAATCATTACTGTTAATATTTATACTAAATTTATATATATTGTCATTTATTATGATTATCTAATTTATATACATTTTTGATAATTTTATTAAATTTTTTTTTAATTTACTTATATTATCAATATATATATAGTGTCTAATATAAAACAGTTAAACGCTGGAAAGCGTAATTACCCACATTCAATACCAGTTGAAATAATGTTGTTATTTAAAAAATTTAAAACCTTTTAAATAGTATTTATGAATTTTGTTATAATATACTGAATTTGAAATAAATTAATATATTTTAATATTTATATCATATAATTTTAATAGTTTCTTTTCTCTATATAAATATATTATGTAAATATTCCATTATTAAAAAAATATAATTTTTATATTATAATAAATTATTTGTACTTAATTAAAGTTTACCTATACTTTAAATCCTTTAAATATTACTTATTTTTAAATTTATATTCATTGGATAAATTAATGTTTTTATCACTATGTTATTTTACCAAAAGTAAATGATTATTATGAAATAAAATATAAATATGGCTAGATTACTTAAGATATTCTTACTTTTAATATTGACTTACTATTTAATTAACATTATTATTTAGAGAAGTAATATCAAACATATTACATATGATATTATCTATATATCACAATGAATACCATTATAAATGTAGTGTACAAAATTATTCGGATACGGGGAAACTTCACGTGTCATAGAAGATTCTCAAGATAATTGCATCTGATGTTAGTAATTCTATGTATAATCTTATTTGTATAATATAACCTTTATAATTATTTACATTATACTATACACACTATATTTCCTATTATTACCTAATATAATCAGGAACATAATTATAACCTCTAATATAATTATTTTATTATAAACATATTGCATGACAATTAATTAGAAAACTGTTCGCTGAAATCATATTAGTGGCTAATTATAAAAGTTTATTTATCTTAAATATTTTCAGATATATTTTATAATATATATTATTATTGTAAATAAATATGCATATACATTGTATTTTATATAATTACTATAATAATAGAAATAGATAACTTCAATATTCTTGTTATATTAGAAATTTGTCTAAATCCAATATTATTGTATATCATTGTGAAATTTAAGATAATTATAGAAATAGATTTGAATAATGATTTATTAATATAGTATCTCAATCGATATTATAATTTATAAATTCCTTTTATTTCAAAAATATATACATTTTTATTAAGGTTTAAATATTTTTTAAATAAAGTTTGATTTTGAATTATAATAAAATTAACTTATTTAAAAAATAATTAATATATTTAATATTAAATAATAATATAAACATATAAATAATAAGACGATATCATCAATGTGATATATAATATCAATAACTATGTTAAGCTTGTCTATTACATAACTACTGTTACATAATGTGTTGAACAGGCTGAAGGAAACCGCTGCTTCCCATCTGATCGTGAACACATACAATATTTCTGCTATCTGATCATCGATCCTATCAGAAGACGTGTTACATCGCTGTATCATTGCTTCGGATCATCTCTATTCACTTGACCGATGCTACAACGTGAAACATAACTATACTTATGTGTAATCAGATATAATAATATTTGTTTTAATATTTGCATTCAGCAATAAGTACGGAATACATTATACTTCTTATTACGATATATTATATATATATTCAGCATATAGAATACTAGTTTTAAATATCATATCAAATATAAGAATTAATATAAATTGAATTAGATGTAATTTTGATTGACATAAATTTAATATAATTCATGAATTATTATTTAAATGTATTATAATTAATGAATTGATTTTATAACATACATTTAATAGAATTATGTATATATTTGTATAAATTATCTTAAAATAATAGTTTGTATACTATTAACCTGGCATTATATCAGCAGATATTTGGACCAACTGCATATAGGTTGTAGTTCCTAGAATATTGAATAGAGATATTAATATATATTATATTATATATAAAATTACTTAATTTAATATAATAATTCATTGTTATTGAAATTTACTATAATTAATGAATTGATATTTTAACATACATTTAACTATGTATAATTTATTATATAAATAATTGTGTATATATTTGTATAAATTATCTTTAACCGTTTGAATCCGAGCATGTTATAATTACATGTCGCCTAGATCGGAGCGTTCGTTTTTTTTTAAATATGTACCACGTTTACCATGTTCTATTATAAGTTATAATATGTGGGTTTAGGTTTAAGGGATTAATCTGAAAAAAAATTAGTAAATAATTAATTATTCAAAATATTACAATCAATTGTAACAATTATAATTAATTCTTTAAAATAAAAAAAATTATATTTATAACCTAAATTAATGTATATAATACTAATATTGTGTATATGCATTTATATTTATAAAGTGTTATATAACAATATATAAACCAACAATAAACTAAAGAAATTATATAAATTAAGTCATTATTGAATAATTTACAAGTAATACGCACAAATAATATTACATATTTTTAATATAAATTTTATAAATTACATTTTCACTATGAAATATTTATTTTCTATAATTACAAGTAAATTTTATTTTATTTATTATATAAATTAGATAATTAATTTGGAAAAAAATTAGTTGATAATTAATTATTCAAAATATTATAATCAATTAAATAGTAACAATAATAATTAATTCCTTACAATAAAATAATTATAATTCAAACCTAAATTAATATAAATAATACCAAGATTTTGTATATGCATTTATATTTATAAAGTGCTAACAATATATAAGAATAAACAAGAAATTATTTAAATTTATTAATTATTGAATAAGTTATAAATAATAATTCTCAAATGATATAAAGTAATTTTCTATTAGATTTTTTAAATACATTTTTAATATACATTCATAAATTGAATTTTCACTATGAAATATTTATTTCTGTAATTACAATTAAACTTTATTTGAATCTATAATAAATATTATTTAATTTAATATGAAAAAATCTAACAAATTAATTAATTAATTAATTAATCGCAATTTAATAAATTATTCTTTTTAAAATTCGCTTACATTTTAAATTCTAAATACAACATATAGTTAAATATATACAACATATAGTATAGAATATATATAAAAAATTATTTACATAGGTAATTACTAATAACTAATTACTATGCGGGGAAATAGTAGTATATATAAGAAGGGAATATTTGTCAAGTAGAAGGGCGAGAGTGGAGTTTAGTAATTCAGGAGATATGGTAAGGTATACAAGAATTAATACAAGTTATGAGAAGAATAAAGAAATATTAATAGATTTTATTTTTCTATAATGAATAAGTTTCTTGGATAAAGAAGAAAATAGAGGGAAGATATCTGTAAAAGTGATGATGAATATGGTGAGAGAGATAATTTCAGATTTTTGGAGCATGGATGGGGAAAGGTTTATATTGGGCAGATGTTAAATGTGATAAAACCGGAGTTTTTAATTTGAATTTGTCTTTGTTCGTAAATAGTTGTGTTGGGAGTTAATAAGTTGGCGAGATAGTCTGGTGTGTTATGGTGAGTGAAATATTATAAATTATACGGGATTTTATTGGCAGCCAATGTAATTTGGTTCTTAGAGGAGATATATGTTGTCTGGAATGTTTAGCTATGTTGAATATAAATCTGATAGCTGAGTTTTTAAAGCGTTGGAGTTTATTTATTATAAAATATAAGGAGGTATACAGGAGTTACAGGAGTTACAGTGATCAAGGCAGGTAGAATGAGGGATGTAGCGAGAAGTTTTGCGTTATTAAAATTATTGAAGGGTCTTATTGTTCGCAAGTTATGCAGTATGTAGTTAATTGACTGTGATAGTGATTTAGTCTGAATGTGAAATTGTAGTTTTGTGTCGATTAATATACCAACATTTGTTACTTTACTAGCATAATAAATACTCAAATTGTTAATGTTAATTTGTGGTGGAAGGAATATAGTAGTAGATGTTTTAATATGCAGTGATTCAGTTTTAATACAGTTTAGTGATAAGGAGTTGTTGGTGAGCCAGTTATGTATGTCGGTAATGCAGTTGTTAAGTACATTTATGTCATTGTTAGGGTCTATCAATCTACAGTGTAATTGTATGTCATCAGCATACGAGTGATAGTCTATAGTGCGGTATTTGTCTATAATTTTAAATAAAGGAAGTAGATAGATATTGAACAGTAGTGGACCAAGGAAAGATCCTTGAGATACTCCATGAGTAACTTTACGAGGTTTAGAGATTAGTGAGTTTATACTAATTTGGTAAAAACGATCAGTTAGGTATGAGATGAACCAATCGAGTGCAGTACCAGAGATTCCGATAGAAGTTAGTCGATTTATAAGGATATTATGGTCAAGGGTGTCGAAGGCAGCTGATAAATCAAGGAGAATGACCACTGAACCATGTGATGATCCAGCAGATAGGTGAATGTGATTAAGGATATGTATTATTGCAGTTTTAGTACTTTTGTGCTTGGTATAGGCACTCTGATATGGGTTTAATATATGATTTCCATGAAGATACAAATTTAGTTGACGAGAAACTACTCGTTCTAGGGTTTTGGAGAGCGTTGATAAGTTGGAGATTGATCGGTAGTTGGCGAGGATTGATTTGTCAAGGTTTGGTTTTTTTATGATGTAACATATGCTGTTTTCATATAGATTGGAACAATGATTGATATAAGTTAGTTTTCTATTATTTTTGGTAATAAGATGTAGATAAATGTGGTACTTATTTAATATAGAATGAGGAATTGGATATAGTTCGGAAGATGTATTTACTGCACTGAGGAGTAGTTGATGGTAATGTGAAGGAGGATAGGGAATATAGAGGTGGATTATATAGTTCATTGAGTGGTGTAGGGAGTGATTTAATTATATTCATGACTTTAGTATTTAGAATTTACTTAATTTTAATACGAATAATGTACGTACATAGGAATTTTATATATTTAAAAAGATTAAAAAGATCGTTTAATTGCAAGTTAGGGGCATGGGTAAAAATCATGAAAAAATATAATTTTCGTATTATTTTATTATTATTTATTTATAATATTTGAAATATTATCTTTAAAATGGTATATAAATGGTTTGTTTACGTAAAATAAAACTGATAAAAAGAAGCATTTTAAAACAACTATAAATAAAAAATAATATTTGTAATAAATATATTAAAATAATATATTTCTTATATGTGTGAATTCGTAAAAGGCATATTTTTACTTGGTTATAAGATCAAATTTTAAAATTTTAAAACTAAAGGAAAGATTATTATATGATGCATTAGTGTATAGGTGACGCTTTTATTATGAAATATAAATTGTGACAGGTAATCTTTTGAAAAATTTGTGTTATAATTATATGATGTATTATTTATATTATTTATACTGATTCTATATTATTTATAACTTTTTTTTTATAAAATTAGTATATATTATATAAATTCTACAATATATATATCTATTAATTTTCTATAACTATACTGATATCTATATATATATATATATATATTACATGTATACACATTCAATATACATAGATATACCCGTGTATTAATTTATATATATATATATATATATATATATGTCATTTATTTGTAACATATCAATACAATTTAATTTAACTTTAAACTTGATTTATACAAAATAATTATTTTTACCAACTACGTTCACTATAATTTTAATAAGTTTAGTAATATTGCTTTATTCTATTTAATTATTTTTGCATTATCTCCATAACATATGTAGCTTTATTATTCTAGTTTTGTTATTGATAAGAATTTATATTTATTTTTAAAATAGTATTTGTTAACATTTTTGTTGATATTTTGTAGGTCATGTACATACATATGCATAACTCTTAGATTATTAAAAATAAAAACTTGGAAATTACGATTAACAATTATCAGATTAATTAGTATACAACTAAAAAAAATTTAATAATTTTAATATAAATTACTTAGTGAATTAAGTTTTGAAAATTAGTCCTTTTTTGTATCTTTTACATGTAAACGAAAAACCCGTGCCGCGTGCCCTTAAAGAAATATATTATATGTATATGGTATTATAACAATGATACGTAAATTATTAGAGAAATAAAACTAATTATTAGTGTTGTGAGTTAATAAAAAACATGTTTTAAACAGACGTTTTAAACGCGTTTTAAACCGTTTTAAACATGGAATAAAAAATGAAAAAAACAGTAAAAAACAAGAGACATAAATTTATACATATATTTATTTAATTGTTAATATTTAAATCCATTTAAATTTAAATTTAAATTTAATTTGATAAATAATAATTTCTCTGATCTTTTTTGATATAATAAATTGTATAATAATTGAAAAATTAATGAGTATTTAATAAATGTATAAAAATATAATATTATTATTATAATAATAAATTAAATTAGATTTCTTTTATGTTTTGATATAATAAATTGTATAATAATATATATTATGTTTAATATTATATAAAAAAATAGTATGAATTTTCATATTTTTTTAATAATAATATATTAATATATAAAAGAAATATGAAAGTTCATAATATATATTATTATAAAATGTATTATATCAGAACATAAAGAAATCTAATTTTACTTTATTATTTATAATATTTTATTTTATAAAATAAATATTAAAGTTCATACAGCTTTTATAATATTAATTATATAATGTACATATATCTATAGATTGTGATACAATCTCCATGTCTATAATATTAAATAATACAGAAATACGCTGTGTTATATTATAACAAAATAAATATTATAATTATTATAATTGTCATACTAATGTTTAGTTTGACAATATTATTTAATGATGCTAATAATACAGATATTATATTATTTGAATTATTACTGATTATTCATATAATATGTACTTATTTTATTATTATTTTATTTTTTGTAACAGAAAAAAACGGATAAAAAACTAATAAAATGGATTAAAAACGAAAAAAACGTTGAAAACATGTTTTAAACAAACATTAATAAAAAACGCGTTTTTTAACAACACTACTAATTATATTCTAAAATTAATTAATTAATTTCAATCATATATACAAAATATTATTAACGTAAATGGTATAATTGTATAATAAGATAACACAATTATAGGTAAACTGTTGTATTATGAATTATAATAGAAATTAAAAATATTAGTATTTATCTCTAAATTATAATTTTCTAACTTATAACTATTTACACTACTATCAAAGATTTTCCGAAGGAAAGATATAACACTTACGAGAAATCATGTTTTCTAATTTGTATACAAAATACCCTGATGCCACCTATAGCGGGTTACTTTTAGGAACTATGATTTGTTTATAATGTAAATTCGTATTTGACTATATACTTTTAAAATGTTAAATAATATGCTTTAAATTAATATATGATGAAAACTAAGTGTTCATTACTAATATATAACAAACAAATATGATATGTATGTTTTAAATGCTATAAGTATATATTTAGTAAGTAAAAGCTAATTTATATTGCATGTAATTTAATAGAGCAATGAAAACATTGTTGTATGCAAACAGAGCCGAACCTAAATCTATTTCAGTGATTTCGATACTACTGCTAGCAGCGGCAGGGGATATTACTAAATTACGTTGCAAGCATAGGGAGTGTTTTATATCTTTGCTTCGCAAAATCTTTGCTACTATTAAATATAACTATAAAATATAATAAGTCAAATGGTCGAGTTGTCTAGAGTGTGTATTACCATGCTTATTTTGCCCTAATGTCAGGGTTTGACTTCCCGTCATGGAACATTTATTTTATCTTTTTACAATATATAATTATTTATTTTAATATATTTATATATATATATATATATATACATATTAGTGTACTTCAAACTTCGAACTGATACTCAATGATTATAAAATTTTGAATTCGGACTCGAAATAATACTTGACTATTTCGAACCGATATTCTGGTAGTAGGGTATATTACAAAACTAATATATATATATTCCTCTCTTAATCTGCATACCATATAGATATTTTTTTATATATATTTATTTTTAGTATATTTATTCTATGTAATTTTATTATATTTATTAAATATATATATTTGTGTATATATGCGCTAATTTATTTATAAATTATATTTTATATACATAATTAGATATTAGTTAAATAAATACCAACTAATATTTATTATGTTTCATTTTTAGTTTAGATCAAATATACAAATTGACCTACTTTAAATTTAAATTAAAATATTGATTTTTAATTAAGTTGTACATTTCATTCTCTCCATTATTGCATATATATTTTTATTTTATAAATATTTATTCAATATTTAATTTAATTATTGCATAATATATTTATTTGTTTTAATTTCTAATAATTTATTTATTATATTGAATATACTTTATATGTATATATTATATATATATAATATATATATTATATATTTATATTTATTTAATTTTTGAATTAATGTATTTCAACCATCGATATAGTGAGAAAGTGACCTGTGCAATTGAATGTAGTGTATGGCACTATCCGCTACGGGCGCTGCAGTCGAAACCCACTATCTGGCCCACTACTTTTTATTTATAATAATATTTATTTATACATATATATATTGATAATTAATACCAATTTTATTGTACTATCTATTCTAAAAATAAAATTATATATTTAAAATACATAATATCAACATTCCTCGTAATTTTGTGTATTTAAATTGAAGATATAATACTATTTTATTGATATTTATAATTTAAATCCATTGATATAGATAGAAGTCACTTTAATCTATTACGACGAAAAGCCTACTGTTTTAATATTTGACATATATAATGTGACTAATATCCAATCAAAATCACTGATACCATTTTGTTAATTTATCGATAAAAGTGTCATTCACGTGTCTATCTTTTACATGCATTGCGTGCGTCAATTGCTTATCCACTTTCTTTATATCGATGATTATATGCAGTGATTTTGTATTTGTGTATATATTTAAGTTGTATGCATATTAGCTTCTGATCGTAGATATATGTACATATTTTTTCACAATATAGCTATAACTTATTAGACCATACAGATTATTAGACCATATTATACTAATAAATCGTATAAATATGATATTGCTATTAGATTCAATGCACTAGAATTAATCAAGTCCTACATCACAGAACGTACAGAAACTGTGAATGACTTATCTCAACAGAAATATTCTTAAAATACTGAATTCCAAAAGCTCTGTCATGCGGCATATACTATTTAATCATTACATTTTAATGTATACATAAACCCTATTTTTTAAATCATGGATAAATATAAACTAATAAAATACCACGCATATGCCCATACTTAAAATTATATATTGATTCTTCATCTGAAAATTACTTTACATCAGTAAAACTATTAAATGAATGCATTAATGAGATCATAGAATGGTTTAAGGGTATACAGCAATGTGTAAATCAGAGAAAATCAAAAAAATAAAATAAAAAATATTATTCAATAATATTAATTTATCATATATTATGTAGTACCTGTCAAAATATTATGATCGAAAACGGCCTATAAATACCATAAAAAGCATATTTTATAGTGCACCTTTAAAATATATAATGTTGGCTTATCATTTTGTTTGAAATCTACATGCACAATTTTATAATAATGCCTACATTTTATTTTATAACATTAAATACTTATATATTGTCAATTTAAAAAATTTAAAAACCAAATTTTATATCTCAATTTATTCTATATTATTATCTTTGTAAACATATATCATGTGATATTATAAACCAATAGAAAAGCTAATAAACAGATGCTATAAAATATTTTATTTACTATATGTCATTTCATTTTAAAATTTACGTTTTTATATCCTTTACCATTTATTTGCATATATATCTATATTATTTATATATCTTTATAGCTAGTTTCATTTATATATTAGTTTTATATTATAAGTAGTATAACATTGTTCTTTGTATATCATTATTAGCCTTTATATTAGATTTACATTTGACTTTTCAAATACATTTTTTTTATTTATATTCAATATAATATTGTTTTATATATTTACATTTATTTATATTACATTAGTATTATTTACATTTATTGGCATATAACTTTGGAGCACAGAGGATAATGCAGAATCTAGATCAACACATTCAAATTAGAAGTGAAGAGAGTATAATTGAATGTATTTTACAATTTAGAATTATATATTGAATTTACACATCTATATATATATTATATTATAAACATTATATTATTGATTTATTTATTGAATTTACACATATTATAAATTATTGATTTATTTTATCATATATCTATATATATCAGCTATACATAAATACATTTTATGTATATAATTTACTATGATAACATACAACTATTGCTTTATTTTATAATAATTGATTTTTAATTAGTAAAACTTTAGATTCGTTATTCTCAGAATAATTATTTTGTACTACCTAGTTGTATATAAATGCACTTTTAGAAAAAACTATTATATGTATCTTACTAATTTTTGTTGCTATATATAATCAGTATAATAATAAATAACTTAGAGAGAGATTATTATATAAATATAATTAAAAGTAAGTGAAAAGAGATAATATTGGTGACAATATTGTATTTTTAATTAGTAAAACTTTAGATGTGTTTTTCTCAGAATAATTATTTTGTACTACCTAGTTGAATATAAATCATTTTTTAGAAAAAAATATTATAGGTATCCTTCTAATTTTTTTTGCTATATATAAATAGTATAATAATAAATATCTTAGAGAGAGATTATTATATAAATATAATTAAAAGTAAGTGAAGAGATAATATTGGTGAAAATATTGTATTACAAAATAAATATTATATGTAATATATTTGATATATGAAATAGATTATTTAAAAAAAAAATCTCTCTTAGGGTTGTAGAATAATATATTATCAATATAATAAAAAAAAAATTAGTTAGATTCATTGATTACTTTTACCTAAAAAGTACTTTTAGTAATGGTATGTATTTCCTATCTATTAACATGTAAGTGCGCGAAATGGTGTGCGTTGTGCGGTATGCCCTTAAGGGGCCGCGCAACACCCTGCGTTTAACATGGTGGAGATAGGAAAATCATGGAATACTAAAAATAGATTCAATCTATGAATACTTCAAAATATCAATTAATTTTTTTTTATATATCATATAACTAATATGTATCTACAAATATAACTATAGCGTATGATAATTAGATTATTAAAATTATATTAACAATGGACAAACATAATACCTATTTCTAGAAAAAAAAATATGCAAGAAATTTCAATAATAAATTAAAAATATTATATATAATTGAATAATTTATTAGATTTATATAGTTATATCTGAAGAGTAACATAATACTAATATACTGTGAAAATTTCATGTCATTTGAATAAGTATTTCTATAATCGAAAGTAGTTCAAACATAGATGGTAACCGTTTTTTTTTTATTCAGATATATTCACGTTTTAAAAATTACATTATTAAAAATGTCATAACTTCATAATTTTAACTAATTTTAAAATCTGCTTTGTTATTTATAAGTTATACAAATAAGACGTAGGTGTATATTATAAGTAATAAGAATTTATTTATATAAATAATAAAAATATGACAAATATTTATATATGTTTATAACATGTATGCGAATGATTATTTATAAAATAGTAAATATAATAAGTAATAATACAAATATTTATATATGTTTATAAAATGTATGCTAATGATTATTTATAAAATAGTAAATATAATAAGTAATAATACAAATATATATATAAATATATAAATACAAAAAATATCCATTTATAAGGCTGCACAATGTGCAGCCTTATAAATGGATATTTATTTGCAGTGCACATCCAGCACCATAAGCTGAAGTAGCTTTTATAATCTTATCAGTTCTCTTGATACGAATTCTTTTCGTATCGGAGAGATGTTTCGCATCAATAGCTTTAGACTCAGATGATACAGTGGTAAACTTCAGATTTCTATTTGATAGATCAGCAAACGCAGACTCCCCGTTGTTGAAGATGGATATGGCCTTCGTCACAGCACATTGGAGCTTAGAAAGGGAAACTAACTTTCTCTGTAAAATATATATTTTATAAATTTATTTACAATGCATTTTATAAATATATATATACCTTTGAACATAGTTACCACAATGTATTGTAGATGTAAATATGTGTAGAAAGTAATGTAGAAAATATAATACATATATATGTATATCATGTATTAATTTTAGGTATGTAATATATAACTAGAATATACAAATACATATATTATAAATTTGTAAAAAATGTGTAGAAAGTAATGTAGAAAATATAATATATATGTATACCATGTATTAATTTTAGGTATGTAATATAATAACTAGAATACACAAATACATATATTATAAATTTGTAAAAAATGTGTAGAAAGTAATGTAGAAAATATAATATATATATATGTATATCATGTATTAATTTTAGGTGTGTAATATATAACTAGAATACACAAATACATATATTATAAATTTGTAAAAAATGTGTAGAAAGTAATGTAGAAAATATAATATATATATATGTATATCATGTATGAATTTTAGGTATGTAATATATAACTAGAATACACAAATACATATATTATAAATTTGTAAAATATGTGTAGAAAGTAACGTAGAAAATATAATATATATATATGTATATCATGTATGAATTTTAGGTATGTAATATATAACTAGAATATACAAATACATATATTATAAATTTGTAAAATATGTTTAGAAAGTAACATAGAAAATATAATATATATATATGTATATCATGTATTAATATTAGGTATGTAATATATAACTAACCATATCGACTAGTGCAGTATGTTCCATAGGTTGCAGAGTAAGTTCAGGGGAAGGCTGGCTATCTCGAATTCTAAAATAATATGTATAATTTGTACATGAATATATACTATGTTATATACAATATTTGTATTTTTTAAAATAATATATGTATGTTATGAATGTTAAAATATAATATTACATTTGTAGAATGTTTGCAGAAAATAATGAAGCTTTTATTTTCAAAGAATAACATAGATAATGAGTAAATAATATAATAATACATAATAAATAATAATAAATATCATATATAATAAAATTATATTATAAATATTTAGTATATAATCAGTAAATAACGATATTATAACTATATTAGAATATTGTAATAAAAAATTAGTTATATAATCTTATTATATTATACATATTTGAATATTAGGATAGTTATAGTATATTAGTATAGCTATATAATTTTAATTAGTTATAAATTGAAGACAATTATTACGTTTTATTTTTTTTTCAATGGCCGATGAAAATTATAATATTTTATCAAATTAAATGTGTTATATCCTAGCAAATAATAATAATTTATATATTATTTTTAATATAATATATATATATATATAAACCTGATTTACTATTTCCCTAAACCGTGCATTTCTAGCACGTTTGGAAATTTGAGGCATGATACAAATTAAAACGTGATTTGTAGCAGCGAAATCAAATAGTAAAAGAAATTATTTGTATTTATAAACGTCGTAATTGAATGCTCTAACACCCATTGGCTATAAATTTAACCGATTTTAAATATTAAAACATGTAGCGACATCTATACTTATTATTATAGTTTTTAAAATATTAAAATTCGTTATTATTTCATAGAAATTATAATAAAAACGTAAACTAATTATTTGAATTTTGTGTTCATCGAGATTAGAAAAAAATATCATATTTATATAAACTATTTTTCGAGCTCGTATTTATAAATGCTTATTTATGTCACTTTTAAATACTTTTATGGACTGTCCGATATACCATTTTAAAGAGAAATAATCAAATATTATGAATATTATATAAAAAATATTAAAAAAAATAATATTTTGTTTTCAATATCAGGGTGTTGCGCGGCCCCTTAATAGTAATTCATTAAAAATAAATCTAGAAAAAACAAAAGTTATATATATTAATCTCAAAGTAATAACAAATGAAAATAATGCTATACAATAAATAATACACAATACAAACTATCAGATTCTATTTTATTTTTACATTTTTTTATATTATATTATTCATATTTGCATTTGTTTGATTATTTCATAAATTCTATTTTATATTTACATTGATTTTACATTATATTATTTTTACATTGATTTTACATTATATTATTTATATTTTTATTTATACATTTATTTTACATTATTCATATTTGTATTAGTATTTTTTTGATTATTTCATAAATTCTAATTTATTTTAATATTGATTTTACATTATATTATTTGTGTTTGATTATTTCATAAATTCTATTTTATTTTAACATAGATTTTAAATTATTTTATTCATATTTGTATTTGTTTGACTATTTTATATATTATATTTTATTTTAACATTAATTTTACCTTATATTATTTGCATGTTTAATAATTTAATAAATTATATTTTATTTTTACAGTATATTATTCATAATTGTATTTGTATTTGTTTGATTAATTTTTAAATTCTATTTTATTTTAAAATTGATTTTACATTATATTATTTGATTATTTCATAAATTCTATTTTATATTTACATTATATTATTTGTACATTGATTTTACATTATATTATTTATATTTTATAAATTCTATTTTATTTTAACATTAATTTTACATTATATCATTTATATTTATTTCATTATTTTATAAATTCTATTCTATTTTATTTTATAAATTCTATTTTATTTTTACATTATATTATTTGTGTTTGATTATCTCATAAATTCTCATTAATTTTAACATTGATTTTACATTGATTTTAAATTATATTATTCATATTTCTATTTGAATATTTTATAAATTCTATTTTATTTTAATATTGATTTTACATTATATTATTTATATTTGTATTTGTTTGATTATTTTATAAATTCTATTTTATTTTTACATTATAATATTTGTGTTTGATTATTTCATAAATTCTATTTTATTTTAACATTGATTTTATTTTTACATTGATTTTACATAATATTAATATTATTCATATTTTATTATTTATATTTATTTTTATTTCATAAATTCTATTTTATTTTAATATAATATGTAATATGTATTTGTTTGAATATTTTATAAATTCTATTTTATTTTAACATTAATTTTACATTATATCATTTATATTTATTTCATTATTTTATAAATTCTATTCTATTTTATTTTATAAATTCTATTTTATTTTTACATTATAATATTTGTGTTTGATTTTTTCATAAATTCTATTTTATTTTAATATTTATTTTATTTGTACATTGATTTTACATAATATTATTCATATTTATTTTTATTTCATAAATTTTATTTTAATATAATATGTAATATATATTTGTTTGATTATTTTATAAATTATATTTTATTTTAAATTATATTATCCATATTTGTATTTCATAAATTCTATTTTATTTTAATATTAATTTTAAATTGTATTATTCATATTTATATATGTATTTGTTTAATTATTTTATAAATTCTATTCTATTTTAACATTGATCGTACCATAGATATAAAGAAAGTGGATAAGCAATTGAATGTAGTGTATGACACTATCCGCTATGAGCGCTGCAGTCTAAACCCACTATCTGGCCCACTACTTTTTATTTATACACATATATATTGATAATTACTAACAATTTTAATGTACTATCTATACTAAAAATTAAATAATATATTTAAAATACATCATATCAACATTCCTCGTAATTTTGTGTATTTAAATTGAAGATATAATACTATTTTATTGATTTTATTGATATTTATAATCTAAATACATTGATATAGATAGAAGTCACTTTAATCTATTTTGACGAAAAGCCTACTGTTTTAATATTTGACATATATAATATGACTAATATCCAATCAAAATCACTGATACCATTTTGTTAATTTATCGATAAAAGTGTCATCCGCGTATCTATCTTTTACATGCATTGCGTGCGTCAATTGCTTATCCACTTTCTTTATATCGATGGATCGTACATTATATTATTCATATTTCTATTTGTATGTTAGATTATTTCATAAATTCTATTTTATTTAAAATTTATTTTACATTATATTATTCATATTTGTATTTCATAAATTCTATTTTATTTTTACATTGATTTTACATTATATTATTCATATTTGTATTTTTATTTAATTATTACACATACACGCATCTACACACATGCACACACATGCATGCTAACCTAGACAGAACCTTTATAGTCTCTATGTCGTGGGCGAATACGTGAATACCAGAACTTAGCAGCACCTCCAGGGATGACTGTGACCCGCTGAAGTCAGAGCTTAGGCATTCTATTAGGATGCCCGTTTCCTGGGGGAGGTGGATGTATTTTAGATATGGTAGATTAGCATTCTATTAGGATGCTGGGCTTCCTGGTGGGTGAGGAGTATAAATGTAAAAATATAATTAATAGATATATAAACAATGTATTACTACAACATAATAGTACAATTTATGGGTTTTCATACAAAAAAAACTGTGCGATATCGTCTAGATTTTTATAGCCCGATATCAGGTAAATTTTTTAAAGCGAATAAATTACAGCCAGATATTTGTTGTTATGAAACCATCTTTATTATTATTTTGTTATTATTATCAGATTTAGGTTTTTACATCAGGGTAATTATAGAAGCAGTGCTTATCGAGATAATTATTAATAAATATAAAAATTACTCATTAATAATAAATAATAATATAAATATATTGATGTATATATTGTTATTGTTATTTTGTGGAGTCTTTTCATTCCATCCAGGAACTTAGATGAAGTTTTCACTTATAACCATATATGGCTCTATTGTCCCTTCGAAGCCGCTCTCATGTTAACACATTCATGTGTTTAACGAGAGCCGATCATTTATTTACACACACTTATATAAAATCACTTCTAAATATTATTTTAAGACCTATTTTAATGGTCAGGACGAGGTTCAAATCCGCGACCTACTGTTTGTGTGTCTGACAACTTAGACAACTGATCCACACAGACAGTTTAATAAATATAACAATATTAGATATTATTTTTAACAAATTAAATATAAATAATTATTTTTAGTTAATATCATTTTTCATTTTTATAGAGATTCAAATAAGTAAAATAAAATTATTAATATTAATTAATTTAAATTATATAATTGTTAATAAATAATTATAAATAACTAAGTAAACGGATTGATTAAAACACGTTAAATATAAAATACACATATATAATTAAACATAGTATAATATACCAATGTAAATGAATATAATTAGTAATAAACTAATGTATCTTAACTGTAACGAGCATTGATAATGCTGTATTAGCTAAGGTATACAAACTTCTCCTCAAGCGCTATAACAGTTTCAGCTATATGGCATCACCACCATCTTCTATGTCTAATGAATGTATATGTTCATTAGTGTATGTAGTCAGTATGCATTAGAGGTTAATTAAAATTCATATTTCTAAATAAATATGTTATTAAATATATTATAATAATTTATATAAAATGATTTTAATATAATCATATTGAATTCATTAATCTGAAAACGAATTTTGTAGTGAATTTTAATTATTATTCAAATTTGTACTACGATACAAAACGATAAAATCACTAAAGCGTAAAATAAATTTTCACAAAATATGCATTCGCATACTTATAGACTTAGAGACAGAGATTATTGGTTAATTATATGTTAATATCAAATAAATATATTATGTTATAATATAGTATAATATTTAGTAATCTACAAGTATGCTATGAAGTAAAGTTAAGCTACGCTATAAACAGTACTACATAGTACTAGGCTATAGGATATACATGTACCGTCTCTGTTCACACTGGTCAATACTCTGCGATGGCGGTGTTGAATGGGGTCAAGAGGGGCGGGAGGTCAAGAGGGGTGGGAGGTCTTCACCAGTACACGTGTCTCCTATTAACTGTGGGGGGGGGGTTAGTTTAAATTCGGTAGATGATGATTAAAATGATAATCTTAATTATAATATTAATAATGATGATGCTGATGATGATAATGATGATGATGGCATTGATAATGATAGCGATAATGGAAGAATTTGTTACAGAATATAATGATAACGATGAATTTTTAAAATTTTGTATTGATTAGATTGTAGAATGTAGGTTTGATATAGGTTCTTGCTATTGTTCAATCTTATTTTATAAATCTAATAACTTCTTATTATTACACGTTATAGTGAATTCTAGTGGAGATATATATTTATAAAACTAATAAATCTATTCATTAATGACTAATCTCATAATAGTTTAATATATCGAGAGACAGTAAACATATTATATAATAGTTGTCCGATATATAGTTCGACATACAATATGGAATGGTACATTATGCGTTTACATAGGGGGGTGTTGTATAACACATATATAACATAACAGGTTTAATATGTGATTTCCATGAAGATACGAATTTAGTTGACAAGCAACTACTCGTTCTAGGGTTTTGGAGAGCATTGATAAGTTGGAGATTGGTCGGTAGTTGGGGAGGATTGATTTGTCGAGGTTTTGTTTTTTATGATGGGTGTAAAATATGCTGTTTTCATATAGATTGGAACAATGATTGAGGTAAGTTAGTTTTCTATTATTTTTGGTAATAAGATGTAGATAAATGTGGTACTTATTTAATATAGAATGAGGAATTGGATATAGTTCGGAAGATGTATTTACTGCACTGAGGAGTAGTTGATGGTAATGTGAAGGAGGAAAGGGAATATAGAGGTGAATTATATAGTTCATTGAGTGGTATAGGGAGTGATTTAATTATATTCATGACTTTAGTATTTAGAATTTACTTAATTATAATACGAATAATGTACGTACATAGGAATTTTATATATTTAAAAAGATTAAAAAGACCGTTTAATTGCAAGTTAAAGAAATATATTATATGTGTATGGTAATATAACAACGATATGTAAATTATTAGAGAAATAAAACTAATTATATTTCTAAAATGACTTAATTAATTTCAATCATATATACAAAATATTATTAACGTAAACGGTATAATTGTATAATAAGATAACACAATTATAGGTAAACTGTTGTATTACGACTTATAATAGAAATTAAAAATATTAGTATTTATCTCTATATTATAATTTTCTAACTTATAACTATTTACACTACTATCAAAGATTTTCCGAAGGAAAGATATAACACTTACGAGAAATCATGTTTTCTAATTTGTATACAAAATACCCTGATGCCACCTATAGCCGGTTACTTTTAGGAACTATGATTTGTTTATAATGTAAATTCGTATTTGACTATATACTTTTAAAATGTTAAATAATATGCTTTAAATTAATATATGATGAAAACTAAGTGTTCATTACTAATATATAAAAACAAATATGATATGTATGTTTTAAATGCTATAAGTATATATTTAGTAAGTAAAAGCTAATTTATATTGCATGTAATTTAATAGAGCAATGAAAACATTGTTGTATGCAAACAGAGCCGAACCTAAATCTATTTCAGTGATTTCGATACTACTGCTAGCAGCGGCAGGGGATATTACTAAATTACGTTGCATGCATAGGGAGTGTTTTATATCTTTGCTTCGTAAAATCTTTGCTACTATTAAATATAACTATAAAATATAATAAGTCAAATGGTAGAGTTGTCAAGAGTGTGTATTACCATGCTTATTTTGCCCTAATGTCAGGGTTTGACTTCCCGTCATGGAACATTTATTTTATCTTTTTACAATATATAATTATTTGTTTTAATATATTTATATATATATATATATATACATATTAGTGTACTTTAGTGCTGTAAATGAACTCACTTTTTGAAGTATCGATACATGTTCGAACACAAGTTTTGAAGTATCGCTACTGTTCGAAAATTTTTTTTGAAGTATCGATACATGTTCGAACATAAGTTTTGAAGTATCGATACTGTTCGAACAAAATTTGTGAAGTATCGATACTGTTCGAACATTTTTTTTGGAAGTATCGAAACTTGTTCGAATTTTTTTTTTGAAGTATCGATACTTTTTCGAATAACATTTTGTAAGTATAGATACTTGTATATAAATTACGCCAAGCATTTTGATAGGGCCGTGTAAATGATGCCTAAAAAAGACTTATAATATATAAACGAATCAAGCCTATTATGTAATGGGCTCAAACAAAATTGAGATTCTTAATTAGTGAATCTTGCCCATTTTTCATTATCTCGAGACAATAAAATCCTAAAATTCATAATAGAAATTTATAATGAAAGATTATAATAAATATTATATTAAACCCGAAAAAGAGATTTTTTTCCATTAAGATGATTTAAAAATGTTTTTCAGATGTAAAATCTTCAGCACGCCTTTTTGAAATATTTTTTTTACATTGTTTTAAAATATTTTAAAAATTATTTTGAAATATTAAAAAAAAAAATTTCAAATATTTTTAAAATATTTGTAAACATTTTTTAACATTTTCTTGAATAATTTTAAACATTATTTTTAAATTTTTTTTAAAAATTGTTGAAATATTTTTTAATATTTAAAAAAAATATTTTGGATTAGTATCACTGGAAATCGTATTGAATTCTATAATAGACTTCTACATAATGTATTTTTATTAATTTTTATTAAAACAAAATTTATGATCAAAAATGTTTAGTTATGACTTTATATATATATATGTATACTTTATGTATATATACAACAATTATAGTTATATATATTTTAAATATTATTTTTATTTTACACAAATACCCGAAATTAATCTACTAAAACCCGGAACGATATGTGACATTTTATAAAACCCGATCTCATTAAATATTTATTCTTATACGATATATCCATATTTATATTGATTAAATGTGTATATTTTGATATTTTAAATTTATACGTACCACTGTAAAATATATGTTAAAGTAGTACTCACGTTGAATCCTTGTATCCTCAATATTTGACAGGTAGGAATAATTATAATATAGCCTAATATTTTTTTAACGGAATCTAAGATAATAACAAGTTTTGTTTACTAAAAATAATTTAAATATATTCTACGATTTATTTATACAATCATTTATAATTTATTGTTAAATATCAATTAAGTTTACATATTAAAATTAAATATATTATCAAACATATGATACATCGTAAGTTCGATAATTGCATAAAAAGTTCGATACTTGAATTCAAAGTTCGAAGTTCGAAGTTCAAAAGTTCGAAATTTGTAGTTCGAAAACCGAAATCTTTTTCAAAGTTCGAAGTATCAAAAGTTCGATACTGTTCGAAAAATGTTCGAACTGTTCGAGTTCATTTACAGCTCTAGTGTACTTCGAACTGATACTCAATGATTATAAAATTTTGAATTCGGACTCGAAATAATACTTCGACTATTTCGAACCGATATTCTGGTAGTAGGGTTCGATTACAAAACTAATATATATATATATTCCTCTCTTAATCTGCATACCATATAGATATTTTTTTATATATATTTATTTTTAGTATATATATTCTATGTAATTTTATTATATTTATTAAATATATATATTTGTGTATATATGCGCTAATTTATTTATAAATTATATTTTATATACATAATTAGATATTAGTTAAATAAATTACCAACTAATATTTATTATGTTTCATTTTTAGTTTAGATCAAATATACAAATTGACCTACTTTAAATTTAAATATTGATTTTTAATAAAGTTGTACATTTCATTCTCTCCATTATTGCATATATATTTTTATTTTATAAATATTTATTTGTTTTAATTTCTAATAATTTATTTATTATATTGAAATATACTTTATATGTATATAGTATATATATATATATATATATATATATATATATATATATATATATATATATATAATATATATATTATATATTTATTTAATTTTTAAATTAATGTATTATATGCAGTGATTTTGTATTTGTGTATATATTTAAGTTGTATGCATATTATCTTCTGATCGTAGATATATGTACATATTTTGTCACAAAATAGCTATAACTTATTAGACCATACAGATTATTAGACCATATTATACTAATAAATCGTATAAATATGATATTGCTATTAGATTCAATGCAATAGAATTAATCAAGTCCTACATCACAGAATGTACAGAAACTGTGAATGACTTATCTCAACAGAAATATTCTTAAAATACTGAATTCCAAAAGCTCTGTCATGCGGCCTACACTATTTAATCATTACATTTTAATGTATACATAAACTCTATTTTTTAAATCATTGATAAATATAAACTAATAAAATACCACGCATATGCCCATGACTTAAAATTATATATTGATTCTTCATCTGAAAATGACTTTACATCAGTAAAACTATTAAATGAATGCATTAATGAGATCACAGAATGGTTTAATAGTAATTCATTAAAAATAAATCTAGAAAAAACAAGTTATATATATTAATCTCAAAGTAATAACAAATGAAAATAATGCTATACAATAAATAATACACAATACAAACAATCAGATTCTATTTTATTTTTACATTTTTTTATATTATATTATTCATATTTGCATTTGTTTGATTATTTGGTGATTACCAACCGTGGCAGTACTCGGAATTTGCGTATGTTGTAGGAGGTGTGTTTATGTTTTTATGATAATGATTGACGCGTGATTGCATGTTCTCGATGCAGACACACTAATTGATTATATATCCAAAGTAATATATATATATTCAATTTAATTGAATGGAATTAAATCTACTAATTGATTTTATTAATTAAGTATATATAAATGTATTATATAAATACATTGCTTATACATATATAGTAAAACCTCTCTATAAGAAACTATTTTTTGTCAGTACTTTTTTTCTTATATAGAGGTTTTCTTATAAAGAGTTTTTTACTTTTCCAATGATTTTGATAATAAATATGGAAAAATATTTTATATCTTACATAATTCTTGTTCAATAAAGTTATTGTTCAGTAAACCTTCATCAACTTCTTTAATTATATTAGATTTAAAATGTATACTGTATTATTTGCGCTTATAGGGGTTCACATCAATTCCGTTTTAAAAAACGTATGTGTAACTTTAACTTCAAATGATTCATTCACAGCAAATTTGAAGTAACAGATTTTTAAGTGTTCACATCAATTCCGTATTTTTTAGTCTGTCGTAAGGGTAGACATATATCGCCACCTATATTTAAATTCCGTATTTTTTAGTTTGTCATAATGGTAAACATATATCGCCACCTATATTTAATTTTGAACTGTCAATAATATTGAAACTAAATTTCAAAATATAAATACTTTTTAATAATGGACAATCAGCTATTATTAAATATATCAATTTTAATATAATAATTAAGTCATTAAATGTACTACTATATTAATATAATTAGGTCGTTTAACATACTACTATATTAATATACATATTTCGTTCAACTTATTAGTATAATATAATAATTAAGTCATTAAATGTACCATTATATTAATATAATTAGGTCGTTTAACACACTACTATATCAATATACATATTTCGTTCAACTAATTAGTATGATTAAGTCATTAAATGTACTACTATATTAATATAATTATTTCATACAACTTATTCCGTAGTGATAGGACACTTAATATAATAATTATAAAATGTGTATATAAAGTTTATTAAAAATTTATTTATATAAAATATCTTTACATAAAATAATGGTTAATGTAGGGTAAACAATCATAATATTTAAGTCATTAATATTTATTATATCATAATATTGAATTAGATATGTACATGTAGGGTTCATTAAACTTTATTAATATTTTTATATAAATATTTTTAAATAACTAATTTATTTATATTCTATATATATTTATATATGATATCATATAACGCCACCTATTATAAAGAAAAGGGTTCATTCTGTTTATTAATTTATTCATTCTAGCTGTTCTCTCTAATTCTGTGTGTTCATTCTAGCTGTTCTCTCTAATTCTGTGTGTTGTTACGTATAGAAAAATAGGATTAATCCTATTTCAGAAAACGTTCAGAAAACGTTCAGAAATCCTAACTTCAAAATAGGAATGTGACTCATAACTTCAAATTTGCTGTGAATGAATCATTTGAAGTTGAAGTTACACTTACGTTTTTAAAAACGGAATTGATGTGAAATGATTAGACATGTTAATACATAATGAAATTTGTATTAGATTTACATTAGCAAGTATAAATTATGAATCATCATTGATGAATATAATATAATGAATATTATAATAATCTATAATTTAATAATTAATTGAATAATATAATAATTTGTATCATCAATACATTTAAGGATATAATAACATTTATTAATTAATTTTAATAAATTTATGGATATACAATAACAATAATTTATTAATTTTAATTCATTTCAAGCTATTTATGTAATATAAAATATTTGTAAGAAAACAAAATATCTTATATAATAATTAATTTCTATAATTGTTATCAATATACAATACTTCTATTTATATATAATTATTTTTTATATTTTGTATACAATAAGTTTCTTATAATGAGGTTTTTCTTATATTTTTCTTATAAGATTTTCTTATAAAGAGGTTTTTTAATGTGGAAAAGGTTGAATTCCAACCAAATGTGTGAACAATGTTCTTATAAAGAGGTTTTTCTTATAAAGAGGTTTCTTATAGAGGTATAGAGAGGTTTTACTGTATATATATATGTTTATACTATACTTTAATAATATATTGTATACTATACATATATATATATATATATATATATATAAATTACTTTGGTATATATACTATATATATATATATATATATATATATATATATATAATTATTATAATATATATAATATATATATACCATATATGTTATATAATATATAATATATGATAATTAATATGTTGGGTTTAAGTTGGTTTCACTGGTTTAGTTTTGTTTGGTTTAGTTTGGTTTGGGTATGTTGGGTTTGGTTTGGTTTGGTTGGGTTTAGTGTTGATATTGTCATATTTTTTTAGCTGCATTACATCACAAGTGAGCCAATAAAAGTACAGTAAAACCTCTCTATAAGAAACTATTTTTTTTCAGTATTTTTTTTCTTATAGAGAGGTTTTCTTATAAAGAGGTTTTTACTTTTCCAATGATTTTGATAATAAAGATTGAGAAATATCATATATCTTACATAGTTATTGATTGTTCAGTAAACCTTCATCAACTTCTCTAATTGTATTATATTTAAACTGTATACTGTATTGTTTGCGCTTAGACATATGTTAAGGGGACGAGATACCATTGATTTTTTCGGAAAAAAATTGAATTTCAAATTTTTTTTTAATGTAAAATTATAATATTTCAAATATTATCTTTAAAATGGTGTTTAAATTATGTTCATTACATTATTCAATTTGTTTATATTATATTATTTGTACCTATATAATCATATTGTTTATATTCATATATTATATTTGAAACTTGATTTACTCAGAATAATTATTTTGCATTTTGTATATCTCCAATTAATGTCTCTTCTTATTCAATATTGAATACTTTTTCTTCAAATTTTCACAATATTATATATAATATATAAATGAACAGTATGATTAATTATTCTATATATATAATATATGTAAATTTATATAAATTGTAAATTTAGTGATAATTTGTGATAAATATCTTAATTAATTATTTTTTTTTATAATTAATCATTTTTATATTATTTATGTTAATAATTATTAAAATATATTCAACCATATGATAAAGCTATATGTTTATAATAAGATTGTTAAAAAATTATTACAAAAACTTTAATATTATAAGAGTTTATACATTTTTAAAACATGCTATTTTCCTCATCTTTTACATGTATACTGTTTATAAGTAGCTGGTCCCCTTAACATATGTTAATACATAATGACATTTTATTTGATTTACATTAACAATTATAAATTATGAATCTTCATTGATGAATATAATATAATGAATATTATAATAATCTATTATTTAACAATTAATTGTATAATATAATAAATGATATCATCAATACATTGTATTAAGGTTATTAAGGATAATAATAGTTATTAATTAATTTGAATAAATGTATGGATATACAATAACATTTATTAATTAAATAATTAAAAATTGATAAAAAATAATATTTATTAATTAATTTTAATAAATTATAATAAATATATGGATATACAATAACAATTATTAATTAATTTTATATCATTTCAAACTATTTATGTAATATAAAATATTCGTAAGAAAAAAAAACATTTTTATATAATAATTAATTTCTTAAATTTTATCAATATATATTGTATACAATACTTCTATTTATATATCATTATTTTGTATATTTCTTATATTTTGTATACAATAAGTTTCTTATAAAGAGGTTTTACTTATATTTTTCTTATAAAGAGGTTTTTTAATGTGGAAAAGATTGAATTCCAACCAAATGTATGAACAATTTTCTTATAGAGAGTTTTTCTTATAGAGAGGTTTCTTATAGAGAGGTTTTACTGATTATAATTATATATATATACCTATAGCATATATGCTATAGGGTATATATATATATATTATGTTAGTTATTATTATATATAAGTATGTTTAGTTTTATATAGAATAATTTGCTAAAATTTATTTATATTATAAAATTACTTTACAATTATTAAAACAAAGGATGAATTGATTTAGTTTAATTTAGTTTTCTTTACAACATTTATAATAAAAAATAAATGTTATATAATCAATTAGTAAATATATCACTACTCTTGTATGTATCACCACACCTATATACACCTATGCATACGCTCATTTATAAATTACAATGTAAAATCACATTATTAAAATTAGAATAATGCCATGGTTGGTAGTAACCGATTATTTCATAAATTCTATTTTATATTTACATTGATTTTACATTATATTATTTTTACATTGATTTTACATTGTATTATTTATATTTTATAAATTCTATTTTATTTTTACATTATATTATTTGTGTTTGATTATTTTATAAATTCTATTTTATTTTAACCTTGATTTTACAATATATTATTCATATTTTTATTTATACATTTATTTTACATTATTCATATTTGTATTAGTATATTTTTGATTATTTCATAAATTTAATTTAATTTTAATATTGAATTTACATTATATTATTTGTTTGATTATTTCATAAATTCTATTTTATTTTAACATAGATTTTAAATTATTGTATTCATATTTGTATTTGTTTGACTATTTTATAAATTCTATTTTATTTTAACATTGATTTTACATTATATTATTTGTTTGATTATTTCATAAATTCTATTTTATATTTACATTGATTTTACATTATATTATTTGTACATTATATTATTTATATTTTATTAAATCTATTTTATTTTTACATTATATTATTTGTATTTGATTATTTCATAAATTCTATTTTATTTTAACATTGATTTTCAATATATTATTCATATTTGTATTTCATAAATTCTATTTTATTTTAATATTAATTTTAAATTATATCATTTATATTTATTTAATTATTTTATAAATTCTATTCTATTTTATTTTTACATTATAATATTTGTGTTCGATTATTTCATAAATTCTATTTTATTTTAACATTAATTTTATTTTTACATTGATTTTACATAATATTATTCATATTTATATTTATTTTTATTTCATTAATTCTATTTTATTTTAATATAATATGTAATATGTATTTGTTTGATTATTTTATAAATTATATTTTATTTTAAATTATATTATCCATATTTGTATTTCATAAATTCTATTTTATTTTAATATTAATTTTAAATTGTATTATTCATATTTATATATGTATTTGTTTAATTATTTTATAAATTCTATTCTATTTTAACATTGATCGTACCATAGATATAAAGAAAGTGGATAAGCAATTGAATGTAGTGTATGACACTATCCGCTATGAGCGCTGCAGTCTAAACCCACTATCTGGCCCACTACTTTTTATTTATACACATATATATTGATAATTACTAACAATTTTAATGTACTATCTATACTAAAAATTAAATAATATATTTAAAATACATCATATCAACATTCCTCGTAATTTTGTGTATTTAAATTGAAGATATAATACTATTTTATTGATTTTATTGATATTTATAATCTAAATACATTGATATAGATAGAAGTCACTTTAATCTATTTTGACGAAAAGCCTACTGTTTTAATATTTGACATATATAATATGACTAATATCCAATCAAAATCACTGATACCATTTTGTTAATTTATCGATAAAAGTGTCATCCGCGTATCTATCTTTTACATGCATTGCGTGCGTCAATTGCTTATCCACTTTCTTTATATCGATGGATCGTACATTATATTATTCATATTTCTATTTGTATGTTAGATTATTTCATAAATTCTATTTTATTTAAAATTTATTTTACATTATATTATTCATATTTGTATTTCATAAATTCTATTTTATTTTTACATTGATTTTACATTATATTATTCATATTTGTATTTTTATTTAATTATTACACATACACGCATCTACACACATGCACACACATGCATGCTAACCTAGACAGAACCTTTATAGTCTCTATGTCGTGGGCGAATACGTGAATACCAGAACTTAGCAGCACCTCCAGGGATGACTGTGACCCGCTGAAGTCAGAGCTTAGGCATTCTATTAGGATGCCCGTTTCCTGGGGGAGGTGGATGTATTTTAGATATGGTAGATTAGCATTCTATTAGGATGCTGGGCTTCCTGGTGGGTGAGGAGTATAAATGTAAAAATATAATTAATAGATATATAAACAATGTATTACTACAACATAATAGTACAATTTATGGGTTTTCATACAAAAAAAACTGTGCGATATCGTCTAGATTTTTATAGCCCGATATCAGGTAAATTTTTTAAAGCGAATAAATTACAGCCAGATATTTGTTGTTATGAAACCATCTTTATTATTATTTTGTTATTATTATCAGATTTAGGTTTTTACATCAGGGTAATTATAGAAGCAGTGCTTATCGAGATAATTATTAATAAATATAAAAATTACTCATTAATAATAAATAATAATATAAATATATTGATGTATATATTGTTATTGTTATTTTGTGGAGTCTTTTCATTCCATCCAGGAACTTAGATGAAGTTTTCACTTATAACCATATATGGCTCTATTGTCCCTTCGAAGCCGCTCTCATGTTAATACATTCATGTGTTTAACGAGAGCCGATCATTTATTTACACACACTTATATAAAATCACTTCTAAATATTATTTTAAGACCTATTTTAATGGTCAGGACGAGGTTCAAATCCGCGACCTACTGTTTGTGTGTCTGACAACTTAGACAACTGATCCACACAGACAGTTTAATAAATATAACAATATTAGATATTATTTTTAACAAATTAAATATAAATAATTATTTTTAGTTAATATCATTTTTCATTTTTATAGAGATTCAAATAAGTAAAATAAAATTATTAATATTAATTAATTTAAATTATATAATTGTTAATAAATAATTATAAATAACTAAGTAAACGGATTGATTAAAACACGTTAAATATAAAATACACATATATAATTAAACATAGTATAATATACCAATGTAAATGAATATAATTAGTAATAAACTAATGTATCTTAACTGTAACGAGCATTGATAATGCTGTATTAGCTAAGGTATACAAACTTCTCCTCAAGCGCTATAACAGTTTCAGCTATATGGCATCACCACCATCTTCTATGTCTAATGAATGTATATGTTCATTAGTGTATGTAGTCAGTATGCATTAGAGGTTAATTAAAATTCATATTTCTAAATAAATATGTTATTAAATATATTATAATAATTTATATAAAATGATTTTAATATAATCATATTGAATTCATTAATCTGAAAACGAATTTTGTAGTGAATTTTAATTATTATTCAAATTTGTACTACGATACAAAACGATAAAATCACTAAAGCGTAAAATAAATTTTCACAAAATATGCATTCGCATACTTATAGACTTAGAGACAGAGATTATTGGTTAATTATATGTTAATATCAAATAAATATATTATGTTATAATATAGTATAATATTTAGTAATCTACAAGTATGCTATGAAGTAAAGTTAAGCTACGCTATAAACAGTACTACATAGTACTAGGCTATAGGATATACATGTACCGTCTCTGTTCACACTGGTCAATACTCTGCGATGGCGGTGTTGAATGGGGTCAAGAGGGGCGGGAGGTCAAGAGGGGTGGGAGGTCTTCACCAGTACACGTGTCTCCTATTAACTGTGGGGGGGGGTTAGTTTAAATTCGGTAGATGATGATTAAAATGATAATCTTAATTATAATATTAATAATGATGATGCTGATGATGATAATGATGATGATGGCATTGATAATGATAGCGATAATGGAAGAATTTGTTACAGAATATAATGATAACGATGAATTTTTAAAATTTTGTATTGATTAGATTGTAGAATGTAGGTTTGATATAGGTTCTTGCTATTGTTCAATCTTATTTTATAAATCTAATAACTTCTTATTATTACACGTTATAGTGAATTCTAGTGGAGATATATATTTATAAAACTAATAAATCTATTCATTAATGACTAATCTCATAATAGTTTAATATATCGAGAGACAGTAAACATATTATATAATAGTTGTCCGATATATAGTTCGACATACAATATGGAATGGTACATTATGCGTTTACATAGGGGGGTGTTGTATAACACATATATAACATAACAGGTTTAATATGTGATTTCCATGAAGATACGAATTTAGTTGACGAGCAACTACTCGTTCTAGGGTTTTGGAGAGCATTGATAAGTTGGAGATTGGTCGGTAGTTGGGGAGGATTGATTTGTCGAGGTTTTGTTTTTTATGATGGGTGTAAAATATGCTGTTTTCATATAGATTGGAACAATGATTGAGGTAAGTTAGTTTTCTATTATTTTTGGTAATAAGATGTAGATAAATGTGGTACTTATTTAATATAGAATGAGGAATTGGATATAGTTCGGAAGATGTATTTACTGCACTGAGGAGTAGTTGATGGTAATGTGAAGGAGGAAAGGGAATATAGAGGTGAATTATATAGTTCATTGAGTGGTATAGGGAGTGATTTAATTATATTCATGACTAGTATTTAGAATTTACTTAATTATAATACGAATAATGTACGTACATAGGAATTTTATATATTTAAAAAGATTAAAAAGACCGTTTAATTGCAAGTTAAAGAAATATATTATATGTGTATGGTAATATAACAACGATATTTAAATTAGAGAAATAAAACTAATTATATTTCTAAAATGACTTAATTAATTTCAATCATATATACAAAATATTATTAACGTAAACGGTATAATTGTATAATAAGATAACACAATTATAGGTAAACTGTTGTATTACGACTTATAATAGAAATTAAAAATATTAGTATTTATCTCTATATTATAATTTTCTAACTTATAACTATTTACACTACTATCAAAGATTTTCCGAAGGAAAGATATAACACTTACGCGAAATCGTGTTTTCTAATTTGTATACAAAATACCCCAGTACCACCTATAGCGGGTTACTTTTAGGAACTATGATTTGTTTATAATGTAAATTCATATTTGACTATAGACTTTTAAAATGTTAAATAATATGCTTTATAATAATAATGTAATAGTATAAGAGTTTAAGTATATAAATATGTAAAATATGTTAATTTGAATAATATTATTTTAATAATATTTAATAATTAAATAATTTAATTAATATTATTATAATATTAATAATATTAAACTTTATGCAAATATTATATTTAATATTATATTAAATATAATAAATATATTTGCATAAAAGTTGTATACAATAAAACAGTTTTAAATTTTAAAAACGTAATATAATTTTATTTTATACATTTATATAACTATTTAAAATATTTTATAATTAATAATGTATATCTAACATTTATAGAAATATTTGAGTTTGATATAGCCCTTAAATAAGTATAACAAATACAAAATATAATGTAATTTTGTAAACTAATGGGCGGGAATTATAATTATCATTGGTTATCAAAGATCTCGTGATTACTGTTTAAAGGAACCATACCATAAATGGGAACCATAAATATGTAATTTAGATCAATATTGTTTTAAATTCTATATATTAACATATTATAAAATAATATATATATCATTGAAACTGAATTTTATAAAAGTGATATACGTTATATATTCATAGACACGTCTAGGTATTTTTAATATATAGTTAATAGCCAATGTATACATTTTGTTTTATATAATCATAGAGCTAGAGAGAAAGCTTTCTCTCTAGCTCTATGTATATAATAATAGATTTATATTTGACCTAATAAAGGTAAACAAAACAAAACAAATTAATACTGATAATATAAATAATACAAATATTATCTAACTTCTAAAATAAATTAATTGGTAATAATTAATGGTATATGTTATAATAATTTAACATATAACATATTATAAAAATTAATTTAAACAAATTATAATCACATGCATTAAGAAGGGTAACATATTATATATAATCTAATATTTCCAATAAGATATTTTTATATAATAATCTAACATCACCGTGTATAAATATTTAGCCTTACCTGTACATCATTAACATTCAATCAGGAATTACGTAATATTGGGAAATAAAACTTAGCGCCTGAAGCATTGTTTACTGAACAATGATTAATTCATCTCATCACCACTAATGTGGGACTCCATCACTAAGGGTGGGACTTTGAAGTCACGCTGTGGGCGGGGGGGCATTACGCAAACAAACATATCTATAACTATTTACTTTATCTGCACATAACATTATAGTTTCATCAATGGCCTCATTTAACTTCAGGAGCTAAATGAGGCCATGCTTCACCGCGCATATATGGATTAAAACTTGTAGCCCGTAGTAGAATATGCTTATATATGCATATATATTATCCCCTTATATATAACTTATATAATATAAGCAGGCCCGTAGCCACGGGGGGGTCTGCGGGGGCAATGCCCCCCCTGAGATCGGCTAGGCCCCCCCCAGAGATTTGGTAGGCCCCTAGAACTTTTTTTACATTAAGTTTTTTTCATATAGTATTTACTAGATATTCAATTATAGTTATATTTTTATTTTATAATTTTATTTATATTATATTTATTTATTAGAATGTATATATTTCAGTCATGGATATTATAGTGAGGATCCAATTCAGTATTTATGGTTTTATAAAATATTTTCTTAAATTATGGTAAATATTAAAATAAATTTTAATGATTTAATTTCATCTGATCTCTGAAATGTTTGTCCTAAATATACAAGTGGTAGAACATATTATGGAAATAAATTAAGAAGATTTACCTATAATATGTATATATAATATATATTATAATAGATTATATATATATATACAATATAACGCAAATTTAATTTATATCCATTTGTAGATTATAGTACTTTCACAGTAGTGGTTACAATTGAAATTCCTCTTTAAAAAAGAAAATGGTTTGATAAATGGTGCCAATCATGTGATTTCTTCTATGAATCGCGTAAAAAAGATCCAACTATTAATTGTCTATCAGTGCATTCTCCTAAAAAGTATTCTTTTCAACTTCTAAATGCTAGATAAGTACGAAATAAAGTTGATTTTATTATACAATTAATTATTGATTCTAATTTTTCTATTCTGCTATTACTAAGACTTGTCTAACTATTGATGATTCTGCTCTAGCTAACCAACATACCTCTATTTGTTTTTAAGTATTGCTTGCTAATAGGTTTACATCACATCGTCGTGTGGCCTAGCTCTGTTATTCTCATCGGAACTTAAGCTTATTTCGTCATCTACCACATGTTTCTCTTCATATGAAATTCTGATCTGTAATATTCAGTTTCCTTCATTATAATTATACGTATCTTCCTTCCGGTAGTACATATTTTACAACACGGTTATTCTTTGTGATTTTAATATTCAAATTAATAAAGAAAAGCATGCTTCCTTATCTCTGAATAAACTTATATTTGAGTATTAACACTAATACTAGACTTTTTTTTATATTTAGCTGATTCTAAATTAATTTCATATCCCAAAGTTCTTTAATATCTGATCACTTTGCCATATTATATTATTTGAACTTGATGGTGATACAAATTAATCGACCTTCTAGATCGTTTTGGAAAATCTCCTCTATTGATAAATTAATATCTGTTAATTCTGTATTCCATCAACTTAACTAAATCTTCTGATTTTTCTACAATTTTTGAATATTTCAATTTGAGGCAACTTCTTCGTAGACTACAACGTAAATATGCATCCTCTAAATTTGAATCTGATCTTAGTTCCTTTAAAGTTTTCGATCGCTTTACAAGAAACAACTTCTCTTTACAAAATCGTCATACTTTACTGATATTCTTTGTAGTTATGTAATATCTTCTAAATAAGCTTATACATTATATTTCATCTTAGTAGGTAAAACCCATACCAAACATCTTCTGGGCCAACCTGATTTAGTTCTTTGTTCATTATTTGCAAATTTCGTCCAACAAAAAATGTTTAGCATTATCATTGTACTTCCAACCATCAACTCGGCACAACTCAATCTCAATTTAACATACACTCATAATCACTGTTCATGTTTTTTGCTTCCAAAACATGAGATTGTAATCTCTTTGATGACATCCTTGAAAACCAATTCCCCCTTGATCATATTCCACTCAATCTACTTCGTTCATTATCACCATATTTTATTGGACTTATCGCGTAAATCATTCATAGATCTCGTATATCATCTATTGTTCCAAACTTAAGGAAATAGTTATAGATTATTCCGATTTAAAAAAAACAACTCTTGCCCAATCTAATTTAGCAAGTTATCATCAAATATCCCAGTTATCATCCTTATCTAAGACCTCAGAACGAGTTGTGTCCACTCAAATGATTAATTACAGTATTTCTAATACTATTGTTGATATATATCAAAGTACGTATCTTCCTCGTCGTAGTACCGAAACTGCTCTTACTTTAATCATTGATGATATTCTCATATACCTTGATAATAAAGCCCCATGCTATCTCGTACTACTATACTTATCTAGTGATTTTGATAATCTCGATCACAATATTCTTTCTATTGGACTTAATGCAATTGGTATACACGGTCAAGTCTACAGTTGGCTTATGTATTTTATTTCATCTTGAACATCTTCAGTGAAGATTAACTCATCGTTATATCCTCGGTATGTTAACATACATGGTGTTCCACGAGGCTCTGTTCTTGGCCCTATATGTTCATTATTTATATTCTTCCTATAAAATTAATTTTTCATAAATATCCTAATATTAACTATCATCTTTATGCCGATGATCTTCAGATATATAGCCATTTCCTAATTCTAGTGATTCTGGTTTGATTCAAATATTTATGTTTAATTTTATTACTGATCTCACTCATTGGTTCTCTCATAACTCAATTTCCTTAAATATGACTAAAACTAACACTATCATATTCTCAAAACATAGTTCTCCTCTATTAATCACTCATATTTTTATACTATATCTTCCAACTTCTCAATCTATAACTATCCTCGGTTTCACTATTGGTTCACCTATTCACCTAAACTCTCAACTAGACTAATCTCCACACATTAATAATATGATACGCACTGATAACTATTTTCTATATAGTTTTAGAAAATCTCGTTCTAAGCTTACATTTCCATGACTAACTATTTAATTCACTAGCTAGTATTCTGTAGACTTATATACCTTCTGATGTTATTATTATATACGTTACCTGTTAACCTGATCCTACTGACTTTTTTTTATTATATGCATATAAAGTTATGTTAATGTATAGTGTATTACCTATAGTGTATAATATACACACACAGTGTATTTTTATTTATTGTTTATTTATACACTGTGTAATTCATATTGTGTGTCAATATAAGTAATAGAGTATACTAGTAAATTACTAGTAGTGATATTATTACTAGTATATATTACTTATATACTAGTTTATATTCATTACATTTTAGTCTTACAATTTTGGGGGGCCTTGCCCCCCTGGTATAAATGTCTGGCTACGTGCCTGTATATAAGGGCCTTTATTTAATACGCGGCGATACCATATACCATATATCCCATATGGGCAAGCATAGAATCAATACCTTCTATAACCTCGAGGTAATAGGAGGTATTGGTAGAATATGGGGAGAATACCCAATCGTGGACCTACTAGGTTGTTGATGATGTTGTTTGCGGCGTAGCGTTCACATTGACGGGAGTCCATGCGCAAACGCTATTACAGCCTCTGGTTGTTCAACCAGGGCTGACAGTGGGGGGCGCCGCTCCCCCAAACTCACGGATTCGTCTTCGTGATGTGGTCGGGCACTCTTGGAGCCAGTGCTCGAGCGTCTCTGGGGCTCCTTGGCAATGTAGACAGGTCGCAGAGGAGTCGGCATCGACAATGTTTCGGTATGCTGCCAGCTTGTGGCAGTGGCCACTGCGGAGCCTGGCTAGGAGGACCGAATCCTTTCTAGAGAGGGAGACTGGGGCTCGTTTGCCGTTAAAGACCGTTTTGGTTCTTATGTGGCTTATGGTCCATCGTCTCTCTCTTCGTGAAGGCTTTGGCTGTCTGGAAGGTTATACCACCATCCGTTGCAGCTGGCTCTTCGTCTGAAGCTGCTGCTGCTCCGGCTTCGCCGTCCGGCCACTCGTTTCCGATGAGCCCCATATGGCCGGGGACCCATTGTAGCGAAATATGCATATTCAGTGAGTTCAGGATTCGGCGGGTCTCTGCTAGTTCTGATCCGTCGCTCAATCCAGGCGACTTAGTGCTGCCAGGGTTGACTAGCTGTTTGTGCAGATAATGAAGGGGCCTTGATTATCGCTGTTCTTGATCTAGCCAATTGCCAGTAGCATCGCTGTCACTTCCTTCTCATAGGACGACGTGAGACGTCTTCCCTTGCATGTGATGGAGGTGATTTTGACTGAGTCAGTGTCTGGTCCTGATGTAACTACTGCTGCGCTGCCTCCGTTTTTATATCCGCTTTCCGCCGATCCGTCCGTGTAGATGGTTATCTCCGCTTCTCCGGCTGCCGGGATGGTGTCCACTGTGTCCGTGAGCAGGGTGCTCTGGTCACATGACTTATCGCTGCCGCCACTTAGTCGTATTTAGTCGTAGGTGAATACGCGACCTACTAGGTCGTGACCATTGGCTATATATTTGTATTGGTATCATATTTTTGAAATCTGAAATATACAAATCAAAGCTATTTATATATTCTATTATTATAGTGCTGGATTATTTTTTTTAAATTAATCAGTAAATAATTATTTCAAATACAAGTTTTTTGATAATTTCCTTAAAAATGCGAAGTTTTTTCTAATTAATATATTTATATATAACATATGATTTTAATTACTATTATTTATATTTACATAATCATATATAAATAAACTAGATATTAGATTAAATAAAAATTAAAAATAAATAATATTCACATATACTTGAAATTTAATTACCATACAATATTACCCGATCGTGGACCAATAATTTTGAATGATTTAATTACCTAATTTCTCCTCAATTATTAATGTATAGTATGATATATATATATATATATATATATATATATATATATATTCCTATTATTCATATATCACTATATATCAATGATATAATATAATATATAGTATATATGCCTATATTTACTTATTTAGTTATTTATTTACTAATTAGCTATTTGATATATATTAAGTATGATAGTTATTAATTTATAATCATATATTAATTATATATTATATATGCCTATTAATTTACATATCCATGAATTGTTACAAAAAAGGAGAAGTTACAAATCATAATGATGATTGTAGGTATACCTACAGCAACGAGCAACTATAGTTGCTCGCAATTGTTTCTGTTTACCTAGAGTCGTTGATGAATTCTCGTATGAACTTCAAGATATATGTATAGAACCATAGAGCTAGAGAGAAAGCTCTCGTTTCTCTCTAGCTCTATGTATATAACTGATTGCTCTAATACATGAATCAAAGAAAGTAACATTTAAGCATGTTGAAATGCAAACTGATATTTTGAATACTTAGAATTATACAACATATAATTTTTATTAATATTTTAATATAATCAAATTATAATAATCATAGTATAATATATTATCACTATTTTTATTTTATATTTATCATACTTTTTTATCATTTTATTGTAATATTATATTGTATATTTTGTATGGTAATAATAAATATACCGTCCATCTCATATAGTCTATAAGCTGTATACAAAGTTTATTAACTGACCACCCCTCTATTTTTGAATCTATCATATAGGTTAACACGGTTATTCTTAGTGATTTTAATATTAAAATTAACAATGATAATAATGCTTCTTTATCTCTGAATGAACTTATATTTGAATATTCCCTGACGCAACATGCTTGTTTACCTACTAACACTAATGGTAATACTATTGACTTAGTGATTAATTAACTTAGCTGATTCTGATTTAATTTTATATCCCACTCAAAGTTCTCTAATATCTGACCACTCTGCCATTTTATTTGATTTGAACTTTCCGTTGATACAAATTAATCGATATTCAAAATCGTTTCGGAAAATATCTTCTATTGATAAACCAATGCTCGTTAACTATGTATTCTATCAACTTAGCAACAGTATATCTTCTGATTATTCTACACTTTTTGTTTATTTTAATTTGGAATTATATCATACTCTTGAAATTTGTGCACCCTCGATTACTCTTATCAACTGAACTTATTTATATCTCCCTGGTTTAATATTGAATTTATTAACCTGCGGCAACTACATCGCAAACTACAACGTACATATACATCCTCTAAACTTGACTCTGATCTTATTGTATTTACAGTTTGTCGATCACTTTACAAGAACAAATTCTATACTAAATCGTCATACTTCACTGATATTATCGGTAGTTATGGCATATCTTCTAAGTAAGTTTACAAATTCTCTTTCACCTTAATAGGTAAAACCCATACCAAGCATCTTCCTGACCAACCTGATTCAGTTATTTTCATCTTGTTTGCCAATTTCATCAAACAACAAAATTCGAGTAATATCAATGTACTTCCAAACGTCAATTTGGGACGACTCAATCTCAATTTATCATGCAATCAGAATCACTGATCATATTTTTCGCTTCCCACACATGAAATTACACTATCTCTCTGATGACCTTAAAAATCATTTACTACCAATTCCCCACTTGTTCCTATTCCACTCAATCTACTTCGTTCACCATCTTTTATTGTACTTATCACTTAAATCATTCATAGATCCCTTATACCATCTATTGGTCCGCACTCTTGAAATATTCATACATTTTCCGATTTAAAAAATCTAATCTTGAACAATTTAATTTATCAAGTTATGGTCCAATATCCCAGTTATCACATTATTTAAGACCTTAGTGTATGTCTTTTGTTTCATCTAGAACATCTTCTGTGAATATTAACTTCTCATTGTCTCCTATTTATATTAACATACATGGTGTTCCACAAATCTCTGTTCTTGGCTCGAAAGTCGATTCGCCCGCAAAAAAATAAGTCGACTCGCCCGAAAATAAGTCGATTCACCCGATTCATAAGTCGATTCGCACGACATATAATTCGATATACCCGATACTAATATATAATTACCCATATATAATTTTACCCTAATTATTATTTTATATAAGTTTGTATTCTTAAAAATAAATAAACTATATAAATATGTTACAAACAATATCGAATTTAAATAATACTTAATTCGAATGAATAATTATTATTTTATATAAGTTTTTATTCTTAAAAATAAATATACTATAAAGTTGAAGCATGAAGTTTATATAATAAAGAAGAACAATAATAAATACGAGAAATTAAAAGTGAATTAATAAGGACATAAAATAGTGGAAAACTAATATATTTACGGTTACATCTTATTCTAAATGAATGATAATTAGCATATTTAGAATTATAGTAATATGGCTAGAAAAAATAGATCAGAGTCAAAAATGACACCAAGACCTAGGACTGAATTGGAAGATGAAATACTAATCTTGTCAAGGTAAAAGGAAGGGAATGCAGGGTATTTCGTAGGTATATAGAGATATTGAAGAGGGTTGTTTTTGAGGTATTTAGTAGAATATTGTTGGAGAGAAGCTAGTATTTAATAGAGTAGATACACGCAATTAGGTGAGAATTATCCTGAGTGGATATAGCGAGGAAGAAGTATAGTTGGATATCATCAGCATACATATTATAGAAAATGCCAGGAAATTTGAATATAATAGACATTATAGGTACTATATATATGGAGAATAGAAGTGGGCCTAGGACAGAACCTTGTTGGACGCCATAGAATAGAGGGCGGGGGTCAGAAGTGAAATCACAGAATTTAATAGAGGATGATCTATTTATGATGTACGAGTTAAGCTATTTAAATGTACTACCATTAATGTCAATCATCTCAAGTCTCTAAAAAAGAAAATCATGGCAAATAGAGTCAAATTCACAAGATAGATCAAGGAGAACCATCTGACAACATAATGAGGGGGGAAATTTCGCATATATATTGATTTGAAGGAGGGATGTCTCATTGGAGTGACATTTAAGAAATGCACGTTGTAGGACGTCATGGTAGGAGTTTAGTGACATAAATATATTGATGGACAACGATACTTATAAGAATTTTAATAATAATAGGAAGTTGGGAGATAGGACGGGAATTAAGTAAGAGATTAGGGTTGGAAGACGTTATTTTAAGAATGGGAGTGATGACAGAATGTTTAAAATAAGGAGTAAAATTCCATTGGAGAGAGAACACAATAATATATAGTATTCAAATAGGGGGATAGGGTACTATTGACTCTTTTAAAAAATAAATATTAATAGGGTCATATTGAGAGGAGGAAGTGGATTTTAAAATGAGGCCATAAATGTTAGATATTGAAGGAGTAGTGAAGGTAGATATATAATTATCAATTGGTTTACTGATTAATATACAAGGGATGCTATATGTTTGATTAAGGGAAGTAATGGTTGAACAGATAGATAAGATTTTATAAGAGAAAAAGTTATAGATTTAATTACAGAGTTTATTTTTTAGGAATATTTGGTATATATATATATATATATATATATACCCTATAGGGTATGTGTAAAGAGGGATCACGCGCAATAAGTTGTATAGCTAAATACAATTTGGCACGAGGATTGGAGGAAAGGCTATTGATTTTAGTTATATATTAAGAATATGTTGATTTACTGATATTTGATTTGTAGAATTTGTGATGATTTGTAAACGACAAAAGGATTTCAGGAGAATGAACACGGCGATATGTTCTTTCAGTTTTACGCAGAGATCGGTTGAGTTTAACAATATCAGATGTAAACCATATGTAATTACTAATAAACAACAGAGAATCTTTATTTTTAAAGAACTATTATTTGTTAATACATGTAAATTCATGTTCAGAGTTATAAAAGGTATTATCCCTCAAAGACTTACTAATTATTTCATAAGATATTATTCAAAATATAACATGCGAGATTCATATAGATTTATAAACCCTTTTGCAAAAAATAATTGTAAATAATTTAATATAACAAATAATGGACCTAGATGCTGGAACTATATTCCAATGTCTCTAAAATCTATTTATAGTAGTATTACATTAAAACAATTTTGTATTAAAATTAAGAATCTAATATATACAGGTTTTATATTCTAACATAATATTATTCACCAGATCCTACACGATCTCAATATCCAAGCTGAGAGTCAATGTAGCTTGGAATGGGAAAGTCATTTTTCCATTTATTACCCTTTATTATTTTATTACCCTTATTATTTTATTAAAATTATTTATATAAATTTTATTATATCAAACTTTTTTCGTAATTTTACTAACATGTTGAGTATTTGAGTTATTTGAGTAATATAGTTTGCTTACTCACTGTATTATTTATTATTACTTATAAGTATGATTTATTTTTATTTTTTAGTATGTACGTATTTGAATAGTGCGTAGAGATATGCATGTAGCTTGTTTGTGATTGCCAGGGGATATTATATAATTGATCATGTGACGATTATGTCAACAACACATTACAATTTATGGATTTAACAACCCAGGGCCTGACCAACCCATATGGGCCTGACCAACCCGAGATTTCTCGCATGGTTTGGTTTGGCAATTCCTCAAGGTCCGTTACTTGCACGGCTGCATGCATGCATCTATATCACTTTACATATTATGTTACTTTATGTGACTTCATTATCGATATAAGATATATTATCATATCTCGACTATTACCATTATACTGTTACTACTACTATTATTATTATTGTTATTATTATTATTATTATTTTATTAAGGGTATCCTTAGTATAAGCTAAACATAGCTTCTGGGTGTCCCTCCGATTATTATAGCAAATATTCGGTAAATAAAATTCATTCGTTCATACAATGCAGGGAAATAGTAATATATATATATATAAGATGGGAATATTTGTCAAGTAGAAGGGTGAGAGTGGAGTTTAGTGATTAAGGGGATATGGTAAGGTATACAAGAATTAATACAAGTTCAGAGAAGAATAAAGGTATATTAATAGATTTTATTTTTCTATAATGAATAAGTTTCTTGGATAAAGAAGGGAGTATAGGGAAGATAACTGTAAAAGTGATGATGAATATACATATATATATATATATATATATATATATATATATATATATATATATATATATATATATATATATATATATATATATGTGTGTGTTACCTGTTACTGTTACCTAGTTGGTTTAGGCACTTCCATCAACTTCTTTATGGAAGTTTTCGGACATGCTTTTCAATGTATTTATTGCGAAAAAGGTATGTTTTGAGCTTTGACTTGAATATTACAGTTGAGTCAATTGATCGGATATGGTGAGGGAGATCATTCCAGATTTTTGGAGCATGAATGGGGAAAGGTTTATGTTGGGCAGATGTTAAATGTGATAAAACTGGATTTTTTAATTTGAATTATTTTATTTGTCTTTATTCGTAAATAGTTGTGTTGGGAGTTAGTAAGTTGGCGAGATAGTCTGGTGTGTTATGGTGAGTAGCTAAATCTATGGTGAGTGAAATCTTATAAATTATACGGGATTTTATTGGCAGCCAATGTAATTTGGTTCTTAGAGGAGATATATGTTGTCTGGAATGTTTAGCTATGTTTAATATAAATCTGATAGCTGAGTTTTTAAAGCGTTGGAGTTTATTTATTATAAAATATAAGGAGGTATACAGGAGTTAGTAACTCCTGTAACTTACAGGAGTTACAGTGATCAAGGCAGGTAGAATGAGGGATGTAGCGAGAAGTTTTGCGTTATTACAATTATTGAAGGGTCTTATTGTTCGTAAGTTATGCAGTATGTAGTTAATTGACTGTGATAGTGATTTAGTCTGAATGTGAAATTGTAGTTTTGTGTCGATTAATATACCAACATTTGTTACTTTACTAGCATAAGAAATACTGAAATTGTTAATGGTAATTTGTGGTGGAAGGAATATAGTAGTACATGTTTTAATATGCAGAGCTTCAGTTTTAAGACAGTTTAGTGATAAGGAGTTATTGGTGAGACAGTTATGTATATCAGTAATGCAATTATTAAGTAAATGTATGTCATTGCTAGGGTCTATCAATCTACAGTATAATCGCATGTCATCAGCATACGAGTGATAGTATATGGTGGGGTATTTGTCAATAATGTTAAATAAATAAAGTAGATATATATTTAACAGGATTGGACCAATGACAGATCCTTGAGGTACTCCATGAGTGATTTTACGAGGTTTAGAGATTAGTGAATTTATGCTAATTTGGTAAAAATGATCAGTAAGGTATGGGATTAACCAATCGAGTGCAGTACCAAATATTCCGATAGAGGTTAGTCGATTTATAAGGATATTGTTAAAGGGTATCGAAGGCAGCTGATAAATCAAGGAGAATGACCACTGAACCATGTGGTGATGCAGCAGATAGGTGAATATAATTAAGGATATGTATCATTGCAGTTTCACTACTTTGGTGCTTGGTATAGGCACTCTGATATGGGTATAATAAATGCTTTTCATGAAGATACGAATTTAGTTGACAAGCAATAAGTTATGCCCAAGAACAATTGTTCTAAGGTTTTGGAGAGCATATATAAGTTGGAGATTAATCGGTAGTTGGAGAGGATGGATTTGTCGAGGTTAGGTTTTTTATGATGGGTTTAACGTATGCTGTTTTCATATAGATTAGAAAAATGCCTGAGGTAAGTGAGTTTTCTATTATTTATTGGTAATAAGATGCTAGATAAATATGGTATACCATACCAAGTATACTTATTTAATATAGATGGATTGGATCTATTTCGGAAGATGTATTTACTGCACTGAGGAGTTTTTCAATGGTAGTAGTTGATGGTAATGTCAAGGAGGAAAAGGAATATAGAGGTAGATTATATGGTTCATTGAGAGGTATAAGGAGTGATTTAATTATATTCATGACTTTATTATTGAAATATTGGTCAAATGTATCTATTAGAGTTGTTATGGGTTAATTTGGTAGAACAAGTAGTGATATTCTACCAAGTAGCTGGTTAGAAATGGAGAAAAAATTCTTAGAATTAGTTGATGCTTCTTTTAATAGGTTATTGTAGCTTGATTTCTTAGTCTTCTTGAGTAGGGATAAATATATTATAATTATTAAGAAATTTAGATTTTCTCCAATAATTTTCATATAGTCGTAATTTACGATGATGAAAGTTCAGAATTGAACCATTTTCAGTTTGTACGTTGTGATATATTTATATTTGATGGGGGCAAGTTCGTCGAGAGTTTTTGATAGAGCTGTTTCTAATTTGGATACTGAGTTAGAGAAAATGTGAGTTATTAAATTATTTAGAGAATTCAGTGATGAAAGTATCGGTGTCAATATTGTTATATTTTCTATATTTAATTTTTATTATGGTTCGAGTTGGTCTTGGTGAGCTAATATAGAAGAATACTAGATGATGATCAGAAAATATATTATTTATTGAGTGGGAATTGGTGAGGTTAGAATGTGCATGGGAAATTATAAGGTCAAGTGTATTACCTGCTATTTGAGTTAGGGATGATATATGTTGGACAAAGTTAAATGAGTCTATTAATATATTGAATTGCCTGGTATAATTAGTGTCAAGGTTAATTGGGATGTTTAGGTCTCCTAGAATGATAGTATGGTTAGTGGATGGTTATTAGTCAGGAGGTGTTCTAATTCAAGGAGCACCTTAGGAATTGACTAATGATATGAACGATAGATAACTATGATGGTGAATTGGCGTGAATTAGCCGGTTGAAATGTACAAGAAAATGATTCTGAGTTTTCTAGTGCGAGATCAGTACTATGAATTAGATTTGACTTATATAAGATGCCGACACAACCACCAACATGGGGGCCGAGTCTATTAAGTTGTGCAAAACTTAGATTATTAATATTAAGGGATGCATATATTGCAATATCCTTATCTTTAAGCCACGTTTCTGTGAGACAAATAAGATCAAGGTGAAGGTCATTAACAGGTCAAGTGTGTGATCAACTTTAGTGTGTATAGAGGAAACATTGAGGATGGCTGCATTAATCTGAGATGTTGATGTGTTGTGAATAAATGTTGGAATTGATAGTGTGGTATCTATAAAGGTGCTAGGAATTGATATTGTTCTGTGATAATTAGGTCGAGTGGTTGAAGGTAATTGTGCAGATTGGTGTGTGTGTGTGTGTGTGTGTTTGTGTAAGAGAATGTATTTACTTATATTAACATTATAATGGTATAGGTATACCTACACATTATATATAATAAATACATATTATATATATATATATATATATATATATATATATTATATATATATATATTATATATACATATATAGGTTGTTATATCATGAATGATATTCAACACCTATTTGTATTTAAACATATATTCTGTAGTACGTATATATAATATAGTACATCTATGTATACACTATAGTGTATATTATAATAATTACATAAAGTAGTATTTGTATATGTATATATGTATATGTAGTATATAGGTAGTATATATGTACCTATATATATTATATATATACATATATATATACTAATATTAAATTTAATTGTAATAACTTTATATATATAATGTTATGTATAGTTATATATATGATGTATGTTTAGTTTGTATTATTATAATCATACATTATATAATGTGTTACGTGCATTGCAAATCAATACATTTGCACTTCTATTGTTCTAAATATTGATATTTAAGATATACGTGGTGCATGTGAAGTATGTGAACTGCATGTCTTAACATATGCAATAGATGTATAGCACGTGATACTGGCTATTCGTGCGTGACACCAATAGCCTATATAAGCTGACGTTACTAGCTATACATTACCATTGCTATCCCTTACCTATAATAGTTATCTACTTTTATACATAAACTTATTATACTAGAATACAGTTAACACGATGACAACGACAGACTACATAACACACGATGAACAGTACCCAATATATTATAACTTAGTTCACGGATAGACTGATAGCTTATGGAAAGTATTCAAGAAAAGATGGAACTACTACGTACATGTTAGCAGACCTCGCAATATGGAAGAGCAACAAACGTATGGCACAACTGGAACAATTACTCGGGTATGAAGCACTCAAGAAGTATGAAGGTTATTATTTAGGCAATTTTATTTAACACTAGAACAGTAGATTATATTATCAAATATTATATATATATAACATATAAAACATATATAACATATATAACGTATATAACATATACAACATATACAACATATATAACATGTATAACATGTACACCTACAATATATATATAATATATTTAATATATATAATATATATAATATAATAATATATATATAATATATTTAATATATTTAATATATATAATATATATAATATAATAATATATATTTAATATATATAATATATATAATATAATAATATATATATATATATATATAATATATATAATATATAATATATATAATATATAATATATATATAATATATATATATATATTAATTATAATAATATATTCATAAAGTAGTATTTTTATTTGTATATAGTATATACTATATACGTATGTGCACTGCATGTTGTTCAGTATATATACTAATATATTTATTATGCAAAGTAAAAGTAAAATTAATGAGAATTAAATCAATTTACTATAATACTATATATTTACTATATAATAAATGTTGCTTTCAATATCGATTTAATTTAATTTTTCTAAATGATATGATTTTAATATATACTAATATATTTATTATGCAATATAATCAAGTAAAATTAAAGAGAGTTAAATCAATTTCCTAGTATATAATATATGTTGCTTTCAATATAGATTTAATTTAATTGTTCTAATTGATATGATTTGAATATATATATTGGTTCAATATATTTAATGTATATAATGTATGTAATGTATGTAATGTATGTAATGTATGTAATGTATGTAATGTATGTAATGTATGTAATGTATGTAATGTATATAATGCATGTAATGTATGTAATGTATGTAATGTATGTAATGTATGTAATGTATGTAATGTATGTAATGTATTTAATGTATTTAATGTATGTAATTTATGTAATTTATGTAATTTATGTAATGTATTTAGTATATATATATATATATATATATATATATATAATATGTATATACACACACACAATGTGCGTCGCATACATACATACTTAAATATATATACCAAATTAAATATTATAAGATTTATATTATATTATGTATGTAATGTATGTAATGTATGTAATGTATGTAATGTATTTAATGTATGTAATTTATGTAATTTATGTAATGTATTTAGTATATATATATATATATATATATATATAATATGTATATACACACACACAATGTGCGTCGCATACATACATACTTAAATATATATACCAAATTAAATATTATAAGATTTATATTATATTTAATATTATATATATATATAAAATCGCTAAGTAATATGATATTACAAGATTCAATTGTACACAGTATACTAAAGAAAGATATGCCGTCAAGAGAGACTGTATGGACGATATCTTGGACTGGTATAATCTCCCCTTGCGCGAACTCCTATATATATAACTGCTGGTCGTGAAGAATGGAGTCTTCGTCATTATCGTGTGCCACCATACTACGTCATCGTCGCGACACAAAGTAAGGATTGGGGGTTGGATGTGGTATTGGGTTTGGATTGGGGGTTGGATGTGGGATTGGGTTTGGATTGGGGGTTGGATGTGGGATTGGGTTTAGATTGGGTGTTGGATGTGGGATTGGGTTTGGATTGGGGGTTGAATGTGGGATTGGGTTAATATTGGGTGTTGGATGTGGGATTGGGTTAATATTGGGTGTTGGATGTGGGATTGGGTTTAGATTGGTGTTGGATGTTGGATATGGGATTGGGTTTGGGTTGGGTTGGGTTTGGGTTTGGGTTTGGGTTTGGGTTTGGGTTGGATGTGGGATTGGGTTTGGATTGGGGGTTGGATGTGGGATTGGGTTTAGATTGGGTGTTGGATGTGGGGTTGGGTTTGGGTTGGGTTGGGTTTGGGTTTGGTTTGGGTTTGGGTTTGTTAGGTTTGGGTTTGGTTTGGGTTTGGGTTTGGGTTTGGGTTTGGGTTTGGGTTTGGGTTTGGGTTTGGGTTTGGGTTTGGGTTTGGGTTTGGTTTGGGTTTGGGTTTGGGTTTGTTTGGTTTGGGTTTGGGTTTGGGTTTGTTTGGTTTGGGTTTGGGTTTTGGGTTTGGGTTTGGGTTTGGGTTTGGGTTGGGTTTGGGTTTGGGTTTTGGTTGGGTTTGGGTTTGGGTTTGGGTTTTGGTTTGGGTTTTGGTTTGGGTTTGGGTTGGGTTTGGGTTTGGGTTTGGGTTTGGGTTTGGGTTTGTGTTGGGTTTGGGTTTGGGTTTGGGTTTGGGTTTGGGTTTGGGTTGGGTTTGGGTTTGGGTTTGGGTTTGGGTTTGGGTTTGGGTTTGGGTTTGGGTTTGGGTTGGGTTTGGGTTTGGGTTGGGTTTGTGTTTGGGTTTGGGTTTGGGTTTGGGTTTGGGTTTGGGTTTGGGTTGGGTTTGGGTTTTGGGTTTGGGTTGGGTTTTGGGTTTGGTTTGGGTTTGGGTTGGGTTTGGGTTGGGTTGGGTTTGGGTTTGGGTTTGGGTTTGGGTTTGGGTTTGGGTTTGGGTTTGGGTTTGGGTTTGGGTTTGGGTTTGGGTTGGGTTTGGGTTTGGGTTTGGGTTTGGGTTTGGGTTTGGGTTTGGGTTTGGGTTTGGGTTGGGTTTGGGTTTGGGTTTGGGTTTGGGTTTGGGTTTGGTTTGGGTTTGGGTTTGGGTTTGGGTTGGGTTTGGGTTTGGGTTTGGGTTTGGTTGGGTTTGGGTTTGGGTTTGGGTTTGGGTTTGGGTTTGGGTTTGGGTTTGGGTTTGGGTTTGTGTTGGGTTTGGGTTTGGGTTGGGTTTGGGTTGGGTTGGGTTTGGGTTTGGGTTTGGGTTGGGTTTGGGTTTGGGTTTGGGTTGGGTTGGGTTTGGTTTGGTTTGGGTTTGGGTTTGGGTTTGGGTTTGGGTTTTGGGTTTGGGTTTGGGTTTGGGTTTGGGTTTGGGTTTTGTTTGGGTTTGGGTTTGGTTTGGGTTTGGGTTTGGGTTGGGTTTGGGTTTTGTGGTTTGGGTTTGGGTTGGGTTGGGTTTGGGTTTGGGTTTGGGTTTTGGGTTTGGTTGGTTGGGTTGGGGTTGGGTTGGGTTTGGGTTGTGTGGTTGGGTTTGGGTTTGGGTTTGGGTTTGGGTTTGGGTTTGGGTTTGGGTTTGGGTTTGGGTTTGGGTTTGGGTTGGGTTTGGGTTTTGGGTTTGGGTTGGGTTGGGTTTGGGTTTGGGTTGGGTTTGGGTTTGGGTTTGGGTTTGGGTTTGGGTTTGGGTTTGGGTTTGGGTTTGGGTTTGGGTTTGGGTTTGGGTTTGGGTTTGGGTTTGGGTTTGGGTTTGGGTTTGGGTTTGGGTTTGGGTTTGGGTTTGGGTTGGGTTGGGTTTGGGTTGGGTTGGGTTTGGGTTTGGGTTTGGGTTGGGTTTGGGTTTGGGTTTGGGTTGGGTTGGGTTTGGGTTGGGGTTTGGGTTGGGTTGGGTTTGGGTTTGGGTGGGTTGGTTTTGGGTTTGGGTTTGGGTTTGGGTTTGGGTTTGGGTTGGGTTTGGGTTGGTTTGGGTTTGGGTTTGGGTTTGGGTTTGGGTTTGGGTTTGGGTTGGGTTTGGGTTTGGGTTTGGGTTTGGGTTTGGGTTTGGGTTTGGGTTTGGGTTTGGGTTTGGGTTTGGGTTTGGGTTGGGTTGGGTTTGGGTTGGGTTTGGGTTTGGGTTTGGGTTGTGTTGGGTTGGGTTTGGGTTTGGGTTTGGGTGTGGGTTTGGGTTTGGGTTTGGGTTTGGGTTTGGTTTGGGTTTGGTTTGGGTTGGGTTTGGGTTGGGTTTGGTTTGGGTTTGGGTGGGTTTGGTTGGGTTTGGGTTTGGGTTTTGGTTTGTGTTTGGGTTTGGGTTTGGGTTGTTGGGTTGGGTTTGGGTTTGGGTTTGGGTTTGGGTTTGGGTTTGGGTTTGGTTGGGTTTGGTTTGGGTTTGGGTTTGGGTTTGGGTTTGGGTTGGGTTTGGGTGGGTTTGGGTTGGGTTGGGTTTGGGTTGGGGTTTTGGTTTGGGTTTGGGTTTGGGTTTGGGTTTGGGTTTGGGTTTGGGTTTGGGTTTGGGTTTGGGTTGGGTTGGGTTTGGGTTTGGGTTTGGGTTTGGGTTTGGGTTGGGGTTGGGTTTGGGTTTGGGTTTGGGTTTGGTTGGGTTTGTGGTGGTTGGGTTTGGGTTTGGGTTTGGGTTTGGGTTGGGTTTGGGTTTGGGTTTGGGTTTGGGTTTGGGTTTGGGTTTGGGTTGGGTTTGGGTTTGGGTTTGGGTTTGGGTTTGGGTTTTGGGTTTGGGTTTGGGTTGTTTGGGTTTGGGTTTGGGTTGGGTTTGGGTTGGGTTGGGTTTGGGTTTGGGTTTGGGTTGGGTTTGGGTTTGGGTTTGGGTTTGGGTT